>PVJD01003877.1:0-151268 GCA_004026545.1 Mormoops blainvillei
AATGGCTAAATGTTGCCGTTAAATCTCAAAATCCCTTTAAAACACCCCCAACACAAACAGTCCTGCCTTCCCTGACTTTGCTCAGTCAGGCCAGTCAGGGGTACCATCCTTCAGAAGGGAGAGAACAGAAGTCCAGAGCTCAGCTAGGCAGGCCTCTCGTGGTTCCCTGCACCATCAGCTGTGTTGCCACAATCTCCAGTTCTTAACCCAAAACCACATGGCATCTTCTCATGGCGCATCAGCTAGAGTCCTTTCTTCCCTTTCCTCCCAGCATCAGCATGGTCTTGGCATTGTTCTCCCATGGGGTGGAGCGAACCATCTCCCAGCTCTCACGCACAGGGACTGTAACCTGGGGAGCTGCCTCCCAGTTACATCCTGGGTTTAAGTTATGCAGACCTTCCTGGTTAGCCTTGTTGATATGCAAAATAACCATCCTTGCATATGAGGTGTGAAGCTATACTGCTGTTATTGACATGCAAAATGACTCAGTGGCCCTGCTGCAGTCTACCTTCCCCCATAGAGACCCACCTTGTGGGGGGAGGGATGGAAGAATATCCTGTATTTTCCACTGGACACCCCACATTCTGGACACAGATCCAGATTCAGTTACAGATATCCCTTTGGAGGGGCCTTGGCTGTACCCCATTACAAATTCCCCCTTTTGCAGTTAGTTACCCTGTTACATATCCTTTGTTTCTGACTGGATCTTTTTTATGCTGCGGAGGTCCTCCCTAAGTTCCTTGAGCATCCTTATAACCAGTGATTTGAACTGCATCTGATAGATTGCTTATCTCCATTTCACCCTTTTTCTGGAGTTTTGATCTATTCTTTCATTTGGGCCATGTTTCTTTGTCACATCATTTTGGCAGTCTCCCTGTGTTTGTTTATGTGTATTAGGAGGAGCTGTTATGACTCCCTGTCATAGTATCATGATCTAATGCAGTAGGGTCCAGTGACACAGCCTCCCCTATCACCCAAGCTGGGTATTCAAGGTGTGCCCTTCGTGTGGGCTGAGTACACCCTCCTTTTATAGTTGAGCCTTGATTGCTGTTGGCAGGCTAATGGGAGGGATTTACCCAGGCCAGTCAGCTGCAAGGACTGGCTCTGAGACTGACCACCAGCCTCTTCCCTCAGCGGAGGATCAACGGTCCTGGGGCAGGGTGGTGGTGCAGGCCATGGTCAGCCTCCACCTCTGTCTGCCTGGGTTTTTCTGCCTGAGCTAAAAAGCTACCTGAGACGGCTGCTACTTGTGCTAGGCTTGGAGGTTCCCAGGCGAAGCCAGTCTGTGAATCTAGGCTGGCTGCTGCTAGTGCTGAGCCTGGGGCCCCTTAGCAAGAGGTGCAGGGGCTGGGGACTCAGTGAGGCCAGCTATTGCTTGTTTGATCGGATTTAGGAAGATGTGAAGCATGAGCCAAGGCCAGCTGTTCATATGGAAAAGCAGCTTGGATGGGCCCTTAAGTTGGGTGGGATGGAGTCTCCAGGGATTTCCAGGGTGGGGCAAACAATGGTAACCCGGTCGATGGAGTCTCAGATATGGCACCAGCCTGCTGGCTCTGTGGCTCTGTTGGGAGAGTATTCAGAAAAGGGACAGTGGCCTCTGTCCACCTCTTCTATCTGGGTGAAAACTGTCCACCTAAGCCTTGATGCCAGACACTTCATTTTCTCCCTTTATTCCACTGGTGCCTTGCAAACTGCTACCCCAGTGCTAGAGCTCAGAAGGAGTGTGTGTAAGTAGGTGAGTCCACTTGTGGGTTCTGTAAGGGGAACTGCTTAGGACTTTAGAAGTTTCTTCTACTGACTCAATCCCCACTGGTTTTTGCAGCCCGAAGTTGTGGCGACCTATCTTCCTTGCACAGGAACCCTGGGCTGGGAGGCCTGGTGTGGGGGGCTGAGACTCCTCACTCCCAAGATATCCCTCCCAAATTTTTTTTTTCCTCCATATGTGGGTGTAGGACCAGCCCATTCCTCATCTCTGCTCCTCCTACCAGTCTGGATGGATGACGTTTTCTTTAATTCCGTAGTTGTCAGACTTCCATTCAGCTTGAATTCTCGTGGCTCAGAGTGGGGATAGTTCTATATTTTAGTTGAAATTTTGATGTGGTTGTGTGAGGAGGTGACCCATGTTTATCTATGCCACCATCTTGACCAGAAGTCCATAAGGTGTTTAACCCGCTTTGAGGTGACAACTGTCATAATACAGTCGGGGTGCATTCAAGAGGCAACTGATTGATGTTTCTTTCACATTGAAATTTCTCTCCCTTTCTTTATCCCTCCCTTCCCCGCTCTCTAAAAATAAGTAAAATCTTAAAAAAAAAAAAAAAAAAAAGAATATGGATCCATTGAATCCTCACAGTAAGCCACAGTGGCACTCTTATTTCCATTTCTGTTGCACAGATTAGTTATGTGTCCAGAATCCCGTAACTAGTGGATGGCAAAGCCAGGACTTGAACCCAGGTTACCTAACAGTAGTTATCTCCCTTCTTCACGCTGTCATGGACCAGCTTCCTTCCCACCTGGCTGGCCCTTCAGGAGCATCTCACATCCCTGAAATAGATCCATTCCCCCAGCTCAGCAACACCAGCACCTTTTCCAGGGTGCCAGGGCTCACCTTTGTGACCTGTTTTGTCCGTGTACCAATTCAGGTCTTCTCTGCAGCTTCATTATAATAAGGCAGTTATTTTACTAGACTCTTGTCTAGCACATGGGTTATAGTCTAAAGTCACATGGGGATAATCTAATACTGTTACCTTATACCTGAAAAATCTCAAAATGCCCCTGTGGGTTAGTTTACCTGGTTTTATGTTTATAGTTCTGGCTTTTAAGATTTTCTTTGTTTTTTAGTGTTCTGATGCTTTCACTATGATATATCTAAGTGAGGATTTTTTATTTTTTAACTGGGACTTGTGCTTATTTAAGCTGAGGGTTTTCTTTCTTTGTTTTTTTTTAAATATATTATTTATTTTAGGGAGAGGGTAAGGTAGGGAGAAAGGGAGAGAAACATCTATTTGTGAGAGGAACCTCATTTGGTTGCCTCTCACATGTGCCTCAACTGGGGACAAGGCCCACAACCCATGCATGTGCCCAAATTGAACTGGCAACCTTTGGTTTTGTGGGATGATGTTCAACCCACTGAGCCATGCTAGCCAGGGCAGGAGGATTCTTTTTTTAAAATCAATTATGTAGAATTCATTTTTTCAGATATGACCTTTTTTTGTAGTTCTGCCTTCTGGAACTTCAGTTAGCTGCATATTGAACCTGGTTTTTCCATCTTCCATCAGTCTCTTTGATAGACCCTATCTCTTTGCTCCCTTCCAGTGCATTTCTTCAGATCTTTCTTTGAGTTCAATAATTTGCTCTTTGAGTTGCAGCCAATCTTGTTTAATTTATTGACTGCATTTTTGCTTCAGGTAACTTCTTTTTCATTAGGATATTCGATTTAGTTCTTTTCAAATCATTCTGTCTTTTTAAATTATCTTTTAAAAATGTTTTCTGGTCTTTTGTTTCTGTATTTAAACATAGTTATTACAGTCTATTTCAGATTGTCGTTTCACCATTTCCGTTCTTAAGGGCACAAGTTGCCCTCTCTGTTGTGCCTCCTGACTCTTACTCTCTGTATGTGTGTTGTATTTTTTTATTATGAGCTAGTTTGTTGTTTGTTTGTTTGTTTTCTTCTTGTGTGACTGGCCTAGGTCCATTTATTTATTTTGGTTTCACAGCTTTAGGAATCCTTTACCACATAGGATATCAAGCCCAGGTGCAGCGCACACCTGATGTTTTGATTTCTCATGCAAGAATTTATTTTTCTTCCTTTATAGAACCTCAAGCAGGGTTAAGCTTTCTTGCTGATCAGTGGGTGGAGTTTTTCTCTCCACCTTTTCATAAGAACTGTTCTTCAAGGGTCCTGGCTTTATTCACAGTCAACACTACCCCTTACATGGACCTAAAGACCCAAGACCCTGGACACTGATGCCAAGTTTCAGACCCATACACGTTCCTGTCTTCCCCGCCCCTGCAGCTCCAGCTTACGTAGCCTTTCTGTTTTCTTTCTGGGCTCCCCTGTTTTGTGAGGCTAGCAATGGTTTAAACTTTTTTTTGGTTGTCAGTTATATTTCATCCAGCATTTCAGGTATATAGAATTTGATAACGTCATTATTATCTTAGTCTACCATGTTGCTAGAACCAGAATTCTGTGATTATTAGTCACCCTTCCCACAGGGTACCGGGTTCAGGACCTTCTGCAGATACCAAAATCTGCTGCGTTTAGGTCCCTTATGTGTATTTGCATATAACCTATGCAAAGTCTCCTGTGTACTTTAAATCATTTTTAGGTTACTTACAATACCTAATACAATGTGAACACTATGTAAATAGTTGTTATACTCTATTGTTCAGGGAATGATGACAAGAAAAAGAAGTGTACATGTTCCATACAGATGGAGCCATCATAGGCCTAACTACATAGTACATGTCAGGGACAACATTACAGTTTTTTTCCCCAAATATTTTTCATGCCCTGTTAATTGAATCCTTGGATATGGAACCCACAGATATGGAGGGATGACTGTATAACACTGTGCAGTATTTCTTATGCACATTGACATATGAGACCATTGAGCTCAAAGAAATAAGAAACAAAAGATTATATAGAAACCTTGGCACTCACATCATTCTGCCTTATCCTGAGGATGGGGAAATGGGTGTAGAATTTTGTTGCTCTTTTTCCTATTTCCCTATTGGGCTTATCCATTCCATTTAAATATTAAACCTCTCTAACTTTAAAGTATTAATGGATTTATTTTTATGAAAGTAAAAGGAGTAATAAATGACGACATACGAATTGGCTCAATAAATAATTAGCAGATTTGAATATACATCATGTTTGATCTGAATCACATCCATAGGGTCTTTTGAGAAGTCAGTGTAAAGACCTAGAGCCAACAACTTCCTGTCCTCTTTCCAGGTTAGCATTTCCTGCTGTGGTTCTACAAGTGAGCCATCACATCACACACAGAGCCTTGGAAAACAGGTTTTATAACTAGAATAGTTGAATACTTAGAGATCTTTTCTCCCCATGTTTCTCCCTCCCCACCTCCCCAATACCACAGTCTGTCAAGGGCATTGTTGCTCCTTCTGTATCCTGACTCCATGGGAAAGCTGATGGCCAACTGTGTGTTTGTTCAGTGGAGAGCATGAATTTGGCACGGGCTTATCTTAGTGCAGTGGATGTTTTCATCTGTCATGAACTTCGTCAGTGAAGTTGGTTTTCTGGTGCCTGTCCTGAATATAAGCACCACTTCAGTGATTTAGAATATACAGAGATTCAGTTCTAGACTGTGGTTATCTGAGTTGCCAGCAGGACTCACATCCTGGTCGGGAAGTTTTACAAGGTGAAAGTCCTTGTTCTTCTATTTTCTATGACTGTAAGAAGTTCTGGTCAGTCCTGATTGAGTTATCATTATTTATGGATTCTTGAAAGCTTTGGCTTTCTCAACACTGATTCTAGTTCCACTTTTTCATCGCCTTTTTTTTAATCTATAACGTTAGACTTATGTTTATCCATTATTATTAAAATTTCCTCCTACTTTAATTTCAGTGTACCAGTGTCATATATTGTAATTCAGCAATGTATTCTCAGAACTAGCTTAAGAATTTCTAAGAATTTTGCTGAATGCTTGATTTTTATTTTTTTAACAAATAAAATTAACCTTTGAACTTTTTATGTTTATTAAGAAAATATAATAGCTTTAGCCTATTTTTCAAACTCTTTCATTTTGTAGGTATTTGAAATTTATGTTATTGGTTAATGTCAGATTCCATATTTCAGGTGGAAGATGAGCTCAGTTCTCCAGTAGTAGTGTTCAGATTTTTCCAGGAATTACCAGGCTCAGGTAGGTAATCCTAAAAAGAGAGATTTTGTTTGTGTGTATGTGTGTGTGTGTGTGTGTGTTTAAGGGCTTTGAATTTTAAACTATTTCAAGTGAAATACATAGTCCAAAATATTTTGATTGCTAAAATCTGAAGCCATCATTTCAGAAAAAAGTAATAATTTTCATAAGAACTCCAGACCTAAATGCCTTAACGTTTTCCTGAAAATTTCCTGTGTTAAACTAGTGGTTTCCAAATTCTAATCCCTGCACTGGTACTACCCTACTTACCTGATATTTCTATTTAGTAGGTTAGATCCAGGAATCTCTATTTTGTAAGAAAGTCCCAAGTGCCACCAGCCTAGCCCAGCGCACTGTTATTTTTTCACCTGGGTGGCCACAGTCCCTTCTCAACCAATCTGTCAACTTCTGTACATTCTACACATCCCATTCCAGACCGTTCTCTACGTGGCAATGAGAATGAGGGTTTTAAGTGGAAGTCACATTGTGTTACGTTCCAGGGTCTTACTGTTCCAGCTGAATAAGGTCCAGGCTCCATATCAGACCCTGTAAGGCCTGCAGTTCTAGCCTTTGCCTCGCTCTCTGGCTCCCTCTTAGGCCACCTTCCTCTTGCTCACTGGAGTAAGACCTTTGCAGTTGCTGTTCCCTCCACCTCTGATACATTTCCCCGGCCCTTCTTCTGGCTGGCTACTTCTCACCCTCTAGGCCTCCATAGTGCCCACTTCCTCAGAGAGGCCTTTCCCGTCTGTCCGGAGGCGACTCCCTGTTACGTCAGAGCCCCCTTCTTTCACGGCACTCACAACAATATTAGTGATTTCATTTCTTTATCATTTGTTTCCTCAAGTACAATAGAATGTAAACTCCAAGATGACAAAAACCTTCCCAGCCTTATATCCCTCGGGCCTGACACAGCTCCTGGCACAAGTAGGCGCCCAGACTGATGAGCAGAGGATGATGATTCTGTAGCGATTTACCTGGCACAGTGCTTACTCCATAACTTACAATGTTACAATTTGACTTCCTTTTGAAATTCCTTGAAAATTTTTAAATGAAATTAAGAATTCTATTTGTGTGAATACATTCAAGGATTATATTTTTCATGAAAAAGTAACATTTAATTTAGTAAGACATTTATTTTTAAATCGTTTTAAAAAACATAAAATATGCCACCTTAACCATTACATGTACAGTTTGCTGGTGTTAAATATATTCACATTGTTGTACAGCAGCTCTCCAGAACTTTTCATCGTGCAAAACTGACACTCTGTACCCATTAAACAACTCCCATTTCTTCCTCTTCCCAGCCCCTAGCAACCACCATTCTACTTTCTATTTTTATTAATTTGACTTTTTTAGGCACTTCATAAAAGCAGAAGCATGAAGTACTTGTCCTTTTGTGACTGGCTTGTTAGAATGTCCTCAAGGTTCATCCATTTTGAGCATGTGACAGAATTTCTTTTTTTAGGCTGAATAGTCCATTTTATGTTTATACCACATTTTGTGTAACCATTCATGTAAGATACACATTTGATTTCTGTAATATTTGAGGCTTTTGTAGGGGCTAATGTTAAGAGCAAATGAAATAGGGTAGAAGGGTTAGAAGTGAAATGGGGAACTAATGTTTTATTCCCTGTGTTTCTGGGAGGTAAATCTCCTTCTTTTGTTTTGGTGTCAGATCCAGTGCTTAAAGCTGCCCCGGGACCCAGCACGGCACCTTCAGCAGTCAACCGGGAGAGACATTCCTGCGATGCGCTGAATCGCTGGGTAAGAATGGCAGCCCTGTGCTTTCTTCTGTGTCCCAGATGGTTGGGATAACACATGGTCATGTCTGGGAAATCAGACCTACAGGAGGGAGCCCTCTGTTAGGCGATTTCATAATCAGATCACCGCCTCATGTACTGTGTGACTTCTGGCACATCCTGCAGCACAGTTGCCTCAGTTTCCTCATGTGACCATTTCTTTGATGTCAGACAAACGTATACCATGTGGACTGTAGTGCAGCCGCATTGGAGTTCTGGTGAGGGTCTGTAGTGATAGGAGAAGACACGTAAGCCGGAGGCCCCTGACCACCCCTGGTAGCCTGGAAATGTGAATCAAAGGCATTGTGCTTTGGCTGCCTTTTGACACTGAAATTGTACCTCTAGGGGTTTTAGTCTAAAGAATGTAGTAAACAATGTAAGGATGTTTAGCAAAGCAGTATTAATCCTAGCAAAATATTGGACATGCCGCACCTAGGGTGTTTGGTGAATAAGTTATGGCACATCCATGGAATGACGTTGAAAAGAACCAAATTAAACCATGTGACTGGGTGCTTATGAAAGACAGGAAATGGCCATAAGTTATATGACAACCATGTAGGTCACTACATAGGGTATAGAATATCCTGTTTTATGACAACAAAGTGCACACACACACCACTCACACAGAAAGCCGGGCGGGTATATGACATGACAACAGTGGGTGTTTCTCAGCAGTGTGTTGTGGGTAATTTTTATTTTATTCTTTTGGTTTACCTCTATTTCCTAAATTTTTCTACAGTGAACTTAGACTTTTTTTATTAAGAATAAATGCAAAGCCCTGACCAGTATGGCTCAGTTAGTTGGGTGTTATTCTGCAAAGCAGAAGGCACTGGTTTGATTCCTGGTCAGAGCACACGCCTGGGTTGCAGGTACAGCCTCATTCAATGTTTCTCTTCCTCATTGATGTTTCTCTCCCTTTCTTTCTCCCTCCCTTCCCTTCTCTAAAAATAAGTAAGTAAAATCTTTAAAAAAAAATAGATAGATATAGATATAAAATCTACTGTTTTTAAAAAGGAGTTGCCATAATATTCAAAGAGAATCAAAAGATTAAAGGAAATTAGCCTCCAAGAAGCTTTTTGTGTCTGGGCTGAATAGATGAGGGTACGTCTGAAGACACTTGATTCCTTCTTTGCAAGAGTGTATTCATACTCTACTTTTCTCTGCAGCTGGGAGAACAGCTGAAACAGCTGGTACCTGCAAATGGCCTCACTGTAATGGATCTGGAAGTGGAGGGTGTGTGCTTGAGGTTCAGCCCTTTGATGACAGCAGCAGGTAACTTGTCTCCTTGGATTGCCCCCACTTTTGTTCTAGGAAGCAACAGTGACATGTCTATGAATTTCAGGTTGTGGGGTTGATTAGCTTTCCCCTGTGATACTCTGTTCTCTTTCAGGAGGTGCTTTCTTTTCATTTGGGTTAAATTTAGGTAGATTGGCCTTCCAGTATAATTTCTCAGAAATAGAGACTTCTGAAGTCACTTGAATTCCAGTGTTTCGATGTCTTGTGACCCTTTTCTGTTCCGTACTTCTCAGTCCAGACCACACATTGGAATCACCTGTGGAGCTTTGAAAACTCCCAATGGCTGGGCCTCTCCTACAGAGATTCTGATTTACTTGGTCTAGAGTGGAGCCTGGACATCATATTTTTAAAAGTTCCCTTGGTGATTCAAATAGGCCAACAAAAGTCGAGAACCACTGTTTTAGTCATTTAAGAAAGCAATGTAGCTGAAAGTTCATGGTCTTGGATGACAGAAAGTCCTGGGTATTTGTCATGCCCTCTATCACTTCATAACCTGTGAAGACCCTGAGCAAGTTTCTTATTTCCAGAACTGTTCCCCACTACCTCATGGTAAGGGTACAAAGAGTAAAATGAGATCATGTATTCAATATAAGAAATGCCTTAAATAGTGCTTAGCATATTATCATAGGCACTTAAGAATAAACCGAAAACCCTGGCTGATGTGGCTCAGTTGGTTGGAGCATTGTCCCATAACCGAAGGGCTGTGGGTTCAATCCCAGATCTGGGCATGTTATGATCCCCGATCCAGGTGCATGTGGAAGATAACCAACCAAGCTTCTCTCGTTTCGATGTTTTTCCCTCTCTCTCCCTTCCTCTCTCTCTCTAAAAGCAATGGAAAAAAAAATGTCCCTGGGTAAGGATTTCTTTGAAAAGCTGAAAAAAGATGTATTAAAGTTTTTTATTGTGGTTTTTTTAAAATGATTTAAACATTTTCAGAAAATGGCGGTTTTTTATGAGATATTTTCAACATTTTGGGAGAGATGTTTTCTCAAAGACATTAAAGGAGGGAAGTGCAGGAATTTGTCTGCAAAGGCAAGCTATTATGAAGATGGCTGGTGGCCTCAGGATTCTCTAGGAGTCTCTGCTCTGCTCTGTAGGATCCTTACCCCAAGCCCCAGAGGCTTGGTTTCTAAAACTGGAGAAGTGAGTTGAGGACACCAGGGCAGCATGTACTAGGGCTTAGGGAGAGCACGTGCAGTGTTCGCATGGACGGAAGTGAGGGAGTAGTGGTGGTGCCCGACTCTTGGATCCCTGAAGCCCTGAGACCTCTCAGGCTCTGACCTTCAGGCACGCTTTAGTCCTGTCTTCTTCATCACCCTGCCTTTCCTGCCTCCCTGCCACAAACACGCCAAAATCCTTTTCTTTCCAAGATGTCAGTGTACAGAAAGAATTATGTGGTTGCCTCTTTGCTCTTAACCTGCAATTCAATGTTTATAACATGACTTAAGCAGAATCTCTGTGGGAAGTCTGATTTCCACATTAGAGTTTCACTGTGTATTAAATTGAAGGGTCTAATTCTGTTTTGTTTTTTGTTTTGTTTTTTTTAAGAAAAAAAACTGTCTACACCTAGAGGAGCTGGTTATATTATTTTTTTAAATTAAATCCACTGGGGTGACATTGGTTCGTATGGTCACATAGGTTTTAGGCATACGTTTCTATGATACATGATCTGTATATTGCATTGTGTGCCCACCACCCAAAGTCAAATCATCTTCTGTCACCATATATTTGGCCCCCTTTTTAGTAGCTTGGTTTTTTGTGTTTTTTTTATTGTTGCTTTTTTTTTGAAAGCTCCTCAGTTCCAGCAAATTGGATGTACCTAAAGCTGTTGGCCTTTCTGGTAAAGGAAATGGGGGCCCTGCCCTCTCATTTTTAGCCATTCTGTAACCATAATGTTCTGTGAATGTTTTTAGTTTTAGGAACTCGGGGAGAGGACGTGGATCAGCTCGTAGCCTGCATACAAAGCCAGCTGCCTGTCCTAACCTGTACACTACAGCTGCGAGAGGACTTCAAGCAGGAGGTGACAGGAACAGCAGGCCTTTTGTACGTTGATGATCCTAACTGGCCTGGAATAGGGGTCGTCAGGTATGGTTTTGGCCTCCTGCCTGATGTTAATTTCACTTTGCTGTGTAAAGACCATGGTGGGTCATTTTATGAATCAATTTAACAATCTTAGATGAATGTGCGTGGTCACAGTATACATGTCTAATGAAAATTCAACTAGATGTTCTGGGCATTTACAATAATAGCACAGTGCAGTAGGCGAGGGGGCCGCCGTTGCACTCGGTGCAGTCGCAGTTGCTGTGTGTGCTGTCCGTGCCAACTCACAAGTTACTAGGCGAAGACGTATTCAGATATACAACTGACAGATGGGTCCCATGCATGGCGTGTGAAAAAAAGAACCCAGTTCCCTAGTAAAGCAGACGCCTGCGTCCTCTGTAGTCAGTGTGCCGCCCTGCCTGTGGCTGCTTTCCACCTCCTTTCAGGACGAGGGAGAGCTCCTTTTTTATGAGGAGACTTCCAGACCTTGCCCTCACTCTCTAAATTCCATGGACTTACCGGCTTGGCCTTCTGTGAGATATTCATAAAAGTTTGTGATCTTGGAACAGAGTGGCCTCTTTGCTTATTGGTCTCTTTCCACATTCTTGCTAACCTCTCATAGCTTATACTCCCCCTGTAATCCTGTGTCTGAAGAGACATTTGCTATTCTAGATTTAAATACTGTTGTTTGATGTTGTTTATAGGTATGAACATGCTAATGATGATAAGAACAGTTTGAAATTAGATCCAGAAGGGGAAAAAATTCATGCTGGACTCCTGAAAAAGTTAAACGAACTGGAATCTGACCTTACATTTAAAATTGGTAATTACAACTTTCATAAGTCAACTGTGAACTTTGCCAGGACACATCTGATTTGCTTAAGAAAAAAAAGGTTCTGTCTCTTTGAGGAAACATTGGTTACATTCTCCTTGGGGAGTGAGATAGCTCTTTTCCCTTTTGCTGCCTCTCTGGGCTTCCTGTCTTCTCATAGAACCGCCTTCCTCACTCCATAGGAGGCTCCTTTGCCCATGGTCGTGCTGTGAAGCAGGAGAGACTCGTGACAGGTAACCAGCTTGGTCTGTTGTTTGTTCCCACAGGCCCTGAGTATAAAAGTATGAAGAGCTGTATTTACATCGGTATGGCAAGTGACGACGTAGATGTTTCTGAACTAGTGGAGACCATTGCAGTCACAGCCCAAGAAATTGAGGAAAACTCAAGGGTCTGTAAGACTAATGAGCATCTCATCCCTTTTCTGGGTTTTGCCCAAGCAACTAACTAGAGTCATGGAGGAAGATGCTACCCTCAGAAATGTTTGTTCATTCAACCTTTCCCAAAAAGTTTTTAAATCTTTGCCAGGCATCAGGAATGCCAAGTGGATTTGATATGGTCCCTGCCCTAGTGAACTCCCAAGGCAGTTGGGGGAAGAGATACATATAACCGAGTGAGGTGGTAAATGCCATGGAGTAGAAGTTAGGGGTAGGGGAGCATTCAGGAAGATGTATTCACTCTTCCCAACAAGGTCAAGGAAGACTTCCCGGTTGTAGCTGAGTCCTGAGGCTGAATGAGACAGATGTTTCTGGTAACTGGAACTCCCCACCAGTAACAACCTACTCCTATTGGCCAATGGGCATGGAGGAGTAGGCTATGAGGCTTAAAGTTGCTTCTCCAAACCAGAGGTTAGAGGCACTAGAAATCACTCAAAAGGAAAGAAAAGGGACTGAAGCAAGACTGATCTGAGAGGAGGCAGAAACACATGTCACATGTTTTAATTTTGGTAGGGGTGGGGAAGAGAAGGAAGTTTGAAATGAGGCTGAGGAGCCAGCTTTATTCCTTCTCTGGTGGACTTGAAGTTTCTTCCAAGCCTGACAGTATCACTTCTGAGTCCATATCCACGAATGTGGAGCTGCATGTCTGTTTCCTACTAATCTGACATTCAGATCATAGGGACAGTGACTTCTCCTCTCTGTACCCTGGCTAATGAGGGTGGTCACCAAGGTATGTCTGCCTAGGGTTCCTTGAGCATTTTATTTTATCCTCTTTTATTTGATTTTCTGTTTTATTTTTACACTGATGTTTTAAAGTACAGAATTCCATTTACTAACAAGCTTTCAAAAAATGTCCCCAACACTGTGTTAATAGTTCTTCTAGGCCCCGGGCAATAAGTTTAGACAAGTAATGCCTTTCTTGGTCTTAACACAGCTTCTGGAAAACATGACAGAAGTGGTTCGGAAAGGAATTCAGGAAGCTCAGGTTCAGCTGCAGAAGGCCAATGAGGAGCGCCTTATGGAAGAGGTAAGTCTGCACTGCAGAGTGGCTCAAGCTGGGAGCCAGACTGGACAGGGCGATGTTGAGCAATGTTCTGTTTTTCAGGGGGTGTTACGACAGATCCCTGTAGTAGGATCCGTACTGAATTGGTTTTCTCCAGTCCAGCCTTCACAGAAGGGAAGAACTTTTAACCTAACAGCAGGTAGGGCTCACAGCCTCCTCCCAAATTTCATGTACCTTGAGAGTTTTGACCAAATGTCCTGGGATCCCACACTCATACTGAAAAGCCTCATGTCCACCCCATGCTTTATCCTGGGTGCTGTGCCAGGAATCTGTCTGCCTGTGACTTTCTCATCTTCCCTCTCCCACCCCCACTGCTAAAATGGCAGGAGAGCAGATACACATTGCCCAGAGCAGACTTCCTGGAGTCTAACGAGGACATGTTCACACAGCTGTTGAGACCCTCAAGACTGTCTGCGCATTTTGCTTCAGTGTTAACATTGCAGTCCTCATTAGTGTTTTGCCTAGCAAAGGGCTGCCATTGAAAGGGACAATTAAAAGACCATAGTCTATAGCATGGGACAGTTTGATTTCAAACTAGGGAACCAGCAAGAATTACCAGTTGCTGGCGTTTGGGGAAGATAACATCCAACTATAGGACTTTCTTTCCTCTTCTAGCAGGAGCCCCTTCCTCTGTCCCTTCCCCAGGAAATGACTCCTCCACTGTCATATGACAACCAGAGATAATCTAACTTTTAACCTACCATGCCTCAGCCTTTAGCGAAGAGGCATCCGTTCTCTTTTGCTAAAGTACAGTCGCTAAAGCTCCCTGAGGGGGAAGGCGGGGTCTTTCCCACTTGGGCCTGGCTCCCCAGGCCTGCGGAGGCCAGACACACTGCTAGTGGAGTGTTCTCACATGTACACAGGATACCTGGGGAGGCGAGGACGAAACATAACCAGCAGAACCCGGACTCATGAACATAGCTGTGAGATGGCTTTCTCCAGTTCCTGGCATGTTTCAGGGGTTCCCAAGTCTCTACCAGTCTATGCAAGGCTGCGCGGATGGAGGAAGCTCCGTAGGGAACAAGGCTGCGTTGGGACATCTCCCAGGGCAGCCTGTGCCAGGAGTTTCCACCCACCCCTCTCTTTCTTTTCCTGGCAGGTTCTCTGGAGTCCACAGAACACACTTATGTCTACAAAGTACAAGGTACAGGAGTAACACCGCCTCAGACCCCCTCAGGCACTCGCACTAAACAGAGACTTCCAGGTACATCTGCATGTTTGAGTTCACTAATACTCAAGAAAATGGGTCGTATTTCTCTTGGGAAGATAGACCTTTTTGCATCATGTAATGGTTTTCCATTCGGTATTACCTGCATTCCTTTGTTTTCATTATTCTTTAACCCAAAGTTGTATTTATCTCGGATTAAGACCAGCTGTCCCTTTAAATAACTATTCCAGTAGCCTTGGGCTTTAGCCTTGGAGGAATGCCTCAGTAGTGTTCAGAGGGGGAAGTTAGCATCTTGAGGGATGGCATCATGTTTAACCTGGTGTTTACTCTCCTGAGTTTTTCACTATTAAGGTGACCTCAGAAGTTCCCAGCCTTGGGAGCATGTTAGTCTCCTTTCAGCTCTTTTTTCTTGCCTCATCACTTAAATGCTTCAGAGCCAGTAATTCCGGGGATTTCTGCTGAACAGTTGGAATTAATAAAGCAATCTCGTTGCACAGTGAGCTTTGTTGCAGAAGTGTCCTTTACCGCACTTTCAGTGGTATTCCTCCCATCTTTCTCTAGGCCAGAAGCCTTTTAAAAGGTCCCTAAGAGGTTCAGATGCTCTAAGCGAGACAAGCTCAGTCAGTCACACTGAAGACTTAGAAAAAGCGGAGGATGTGTCCGGTGGGCCGGAACAAAAGACCCTGGAGGCTAACAGCCCTGAGCAACACCCAGGGGCTCCCACCCCGCAGGAAGCCAAGCAGACTGGAGCCTTCCAGAACAGAGCCCAAGGCCCAGAAGATGACCGTTCACAGGCAGAAGAACCAGAAAGTTTAAGATAAAATTCAGTGTTTGGTTTGAGACTGTACTGAATATTGCGTCAGGAAAGATGAAGTTATACTGAAAATGTGAACTGTGCCACATGCTAACACAAGAGAAATTACTGTTATTTGCGCTTAGCTGGGATTTTTGCACAAATATGTGCCTGAAAGCCAGGCTTTCTAGGAAGGTAAAATTAGACTGGTCTAATTTTATGGATGTAGAGAACTGTTGTTTCTGTCTACCCAACTGTAGTAATACATTTTATCCCCAAGTTAACATAAACACTTTTTACTCGCAAAGAACACTCAGAATGTCAAGTGCCTGCCACTTGAAACACTTGCTCTTATCTTTGTAAACATAAGCATAAGTTATTAGGTTGCACACAATAACTTTTTAGTAAGACAGCTTTCTTTAGAACTCTGTGGGTTCTGTTGTACTGCTGCAGAGGAGAGACAGACAGCTTTTGCCATCTATATTAGTTGGTGTTTAGTTTGATCAGGTTGCAGTATACAACTGATCGTGTTGGCTTGAAGGAGATAGGGTTTCAATGGGATTGTAAATAAAGTGTTGGAGAAGCCCTCTCCTGCCATCCCCCGCTGCTGCTTTCCCTGGAGACGTAAGGACTGTGTCCACTCGAGCTGTGGCAGGCTGTCAAGCAAGTTGGACTGGGCCATGCTTCTGTCTGACTTTCCTCTGCCACAGCTCCATTTCTCCCTTTATATACTATTTGTAAACAAATAAAAGGATTCATCTATTAGGAGTAACTGCAAAGACTCTTCTTGACCATTTATATGTATATTTTTAAATACTGGTGAAGCTTTTAAATTGGCACAAAAGAACAGACTGTGCTCATTTCTATGTTTAATATCTGAAAACCCAATAGATGCTACTCTTAAAAGCCTAATAGTAAATATGCTGTGTAGCACCCAGTTAAATTTAAATTCTAAAATAAGTATATGTGTGACCTGTTTCACATGGGAGCTTCCATAGCATCTGTTCCACTAGCAGCTCACCCTTTGGGCCCAACTCAGAAACAATAACCTGAAAAGTAACCTTTCCCAGGCTGATCAAGCCAGACTACTGCTGAAATAACTGAAAGCTAGCCCTTAACAACCACCCCGTCTGCTTTCCAGAAGCATGGCACCCCTCCATTCACCGTAGGTGATGGCCTGTGCTTCTCGCTGGTCCGGCAGCCGGCCTTGAGAGGCCTTCAGATGGTAGGGATTCACACTGGGCTTGTGGACCGTAGTATGGGAAAGCCTTAGTTATACCACAGCAAGCCTATAATTACACTCTGATTGAATGTGATTTCTGACATTTGGCACCTGTCAAAATACAATATTCCTTTTCTTTCTTTTGTGTATGTGTGTGTGTGCACATGATCAAAGTCTTCCCTGTTTCTTTGGTGCAATGAAGTATAGCAGATAAAATAGGGGAAGGGGAAATTACCGCCTTTCACAAGATTAATTTTTAAATGTTTTTTTATATATATTTGGAATTGTTAAATTGGTTTTGCTGAAACAGAATTTCACCCTTGAGATACTATTTGAATGTCGGTTTCAATAAAGGTTCTTCAAATTGTTTCCAGTGATTCAGTTCATAAATCTTACTATTAATCGGGCATAGTGACTTCCTTTAGGGATAAACAGCAACTTCAGAAAAATAAAGCTTTCTTAAAATTTGCATAAGAATCATAATTTGGGCATTTTAATAACCTTTTACCTAAAAGAGCAGATTTATCAGTGGTTTTGTATAACACTCAGATTAAATTTAGTCTCATGAGAAGATACCTGTTTCAGAGATAATTATACTGTACAACAGTGAGATCAAACCCTGTTTGTCTTTCCAAACCTTTCATCTCATTCATCTAGAAGTATATTTATATCAGTTTTGGATTTGATGCTCCTAAAAGATTTTGGGGCCCAAAAATACCTTCTGTGAGAAATATAAATTCTCACTGAACTTTACTGCCTTATTGTTTTTAAAGCAAATTCAATAACAATTTTTCCTTTATTCACTAATTTTATAGAATTAGAAATACCTAAGTCCCTGAAATAGCTGTCACAGAGTAATGAGGCAGGTGGCTTCTCAGCCCCTTATTACTAACCAAACAGGAAAAGCTAGATGTCAACTTTTTAGCAAAGCAAAAAGTAAACTTAAACAAATGCCTCTGCCAAAATAAGATTTTATTTTGAAAGTCATTTGAAAGACACTAAGACTCAACGGATGTAGATTCCAAATTCACATTCTGTCCAACCCCCACCAGTGGTCTCTGTCATGCCAAAAAGTTGCTTTCTTTGGTAATTCCTATTTTTAGCTTCCTGGAGAAGAGATCTTTTCCCATAAGCCGTCTTCATTTTTTTTATAGAGTAGAGCTTTATTTCCAGGAAAGAGTGTGTTTGTTGGAGATGGATATTTTTTTAAAAACATCAAGGTAGACCTAATATGTTCAACGAAGTGGGGAGGCTCAGCCAGAGGTGAAGTGGAAAGGTTCTGGAAAAATAAGATTTGAGGCATGAGAAAATAACCTTGCTCTGTTCCCTACTTTGATAAAGATGTCAAACAAAATATTGCGGTGTTCCTTAAACATTAATCGGGATGTTCACAGACCACTATAGAAATATATATAAACTGTAAACTTACCCAGGAACTGAGGTATACAGGATTAATGAGAAAGAAAAGCAATTGGTTGCTTACTGCTTTATCTAATGCAAGTGTCTGTCCAGGGCATTACTTATCCCCAGTTGAAACAGAAGTTAGTGGGGCCTGTCAGTGGCCTCCTAAAAATAAATACTACCCAATGAAAGAAAAGCAGCTTTTATTTAGTCTAAACCCTTTTTTTCCTTACAGATGAAGAGACCAGGGTCCAAAGAGCTAAGATTTGACCAACCTGTAAATTCTCACCTCTAGTATTTGCTTATCATCTTGCTGCAACCAGAAATCCACATGTGGAAATGGCATCCAGGAATACGGTCCTATACGAAGTTGTTCTGTCTTTGCATCGTAAATACTAATCATCTAAAAAAGAACATTTCAAGGGTAGAATTCAAGGAATGCCATCAGCTTCTCAAACCCTACCATCAAAGCAGGCTCCAGTGTAGTCTAGCAGTTAAAAGCATTTATCTGAATAATAAGCTTTACAATTTTGTCTCCTAATAACAAAAGCTGCTACTTACTGAATTACTCCCAACTGTCTGGTACTGCACTTTGTGGGTAACATATTTTGTTTAGTCTTGACAACAATCCTGCGGGAAGACAGCATTCTTCCCATTCTGGTTGAAAGCCTGAGGCTCAGAGAGACGGGGCACAGAGCCACAGCCGCATTTCCAGCGCGCATCAGAGCTGGGCCTCAGACCCCGGTATGTTTGACTGAAGTCCACATTCCTTGTTGCTACATGAAACTCTGCCTCGCTATATATGCCCAAGCAGCTAAGTTACCTTGCAACTTTACACAATGCCTGTTGCCCCATTAAAAGAAAGAAAAAATAATTTGTAAAAATGCTAATTTGCCAAATGATCAATTCTCTGAATTCTCACAATTTGTCAATGGTCGTTCTCCGCTTAACCAGCAATGTTCAATTTTGATTACTGAGACTAAAATACATTCTGAATACTAGCTAAATCAAGGCTATTACGCTTCTTGAGGAATTATAAAGGGGCCCTAAAAATGTTAAAGGGTTGGCAAAATGGGTCACTCCGAATCCAAACATTATTTTCCAATGGAAATGTCAGCATTTCATGAATGAGCAGATCTCTTTTGGGTGCTCTGAATGTGATTTTTTTTTCGCACTTTACATATTTTTAAGGATTTTTTTCACCCACTCCTCAAATGGCATGTCAGTCTTGGATTTCTAATTTTCTTTTAAAATTAAAATATTGTTTAATTAAAAAACACACTGAGGCGATTAGACTTTCAAGGTGATTTGACCAGTGTTTTGATCAATTTGTTCCAGCAGGTTGCTCTTCAGTGACTTGGTCTAAAAGAGTGTATGAGCTGAGGTGAAGAGGGGAGAGAACTCTCCTCCCCTTTCCTGGCTCGCTCTTTGTCATTCTTAGAAAAGTAAAAGGGGCCCGGTCTGTTTGGATTGGATGTCAGGGGATCACATTACCTCCCTCTACATCTTCAAGGCAGAGAAGTGGGGTCTTGAGCTCATAACCTAAAAGCATTCAGAGTGAGAGTGTGTATGTGTGTGTGTATCCCTGATTAATTTGCAGCTTTAAAAAAGCTGACAAGAAATTTTCATTTCTGAGGTCTATAAGGCTTTGCAGTTTGATGCCCTTTTTCTCCTTAACTCCTAACACAATGATTCTAGACTCACTGGTCCTCCTGTTAAAGCTCGTGCGGCACGCAGCTCCTCCTCCGGACCGCGGTCTTGGAAGGAGGCTCTGTAGATCTCTGCCGTTTTAATGTTGACAGCTGTGAGGGACAACAGGATGACTCTGAGTTGGCAAAAGACAAACATGGAAAGTTTGCACAGGCATATGGTTCTCCCACCATATATAACAGAATATGGATCTCTCAAAAAGAGAACAGAATGGAAACTGAACAAAATCACTTGTGCCTATAGCCTCCCCCTTCCTGGAAGTGACAGTGCAGTTTTTTAGCCAAGCATCTCACTCACACTAAGGCCTGAGCTGATCTAGGTTCAGTAAGACTGTTCCAAGCCAAGACCTGACCCCATGGGGAAGGCACTGCATCTCTTCAGGCAGGTGTGTGGCAAGGCCTTTCTGGTCAGCCCTGTGACCAGATGCGTCTGTAAGTGGCTAGGGGTGATCATGGCCAAGTCTGATGTGTTTGTGTTTTCTAACTTTTACTACACATTTTAGACATATACAAAATTATAATGAATAAAATAACACACATCCGTGTACACATTACCCAGCTAAATACATAAAATATTACAGATATGGTAGAAGCCCTCTGCATATAACAGCCAATTTCATCCTATTATATCCTTGGGAGTCTTAGGGGCCGTCACAGTAGGGTAGAAGTTTCTCAATTTTCCCTAATCTCACAGCTACACTTTCCTTTGTAGGATCTTTGTTCTTAACCAAAATCTTACTTGGTTCCCTACATATAATAAAATTATTACATCCCACTCTAGCCCCTGGAGCCTTGGCTGGGGAAGACCACAGCTGCCGCCTCGGGTGAACACAGTGCCACCGACAGCACCCTCACTGGTGGTACTGTCCATGCTGTGTTATGTGCTGCCTGGCTTTCTCCTCCCAGTCTTCAGATGTGGACATTTTCTCCCTTCTGTAGATAATGCTTAGAGAAGGTAAGGTACTTGCCCAGGGTCCTCCAGCAAACAGGAAGCTAAGGCTGTGACATACTGACATCGGCCTTATATACTGACATCGGTTCACAGACTCGGCCTCTAACTGGAGCCTGCCTTGTCAGCCCTCAAACAAACACACTACTTACCAATGCCATAAATTATTGGAAAGTGGTTTTCATTTTCTTCCCGGTCATTTAATTCTAACAAATAAAAAAAAATTTTTTTTTAAGATCCAATTTTTAAGAAATACTGAACAATTGCTTTCATTTCGTAAAACAGAGGCCAAGAAGGAGCCCCCTCTGGCAAAGGGGGAAAAACAGACAAAGGGCCGGTTTTCCTGCTTCCTTGCTGAGTCCCAGAGCACTCGGGTTGGTACTGAACAAACTGCCACTTGCAGAGTTAGCGCCTCCCACCCATCTACACGCTCAGCAGTCTGCCGCACTGGGCAGCAGCTCCTGCCTGGGCATGGCCCCTTCTGTCCAGAAGTACAGAGGAGGCTTCTGGAAATCCCAAGGAAAGAAAGATGAGTTGCACTGAAGTGGGTCAGCATCTCAACTGAGGTAGAGCAGGATTTGGACACTGGGAGGGAGGGAAAGGCCATTCCAGCAGGTGGAAAAAGCCAGAACAAACAGGAAAGCATCAGCAAATTGCATCTTCTAGGACTGAGGTACTGATGCTAGGTCCTACTTTATGGGTGAAGACAAAATGTTCCTGAAATCCACAGCTTTGTTTTGGGAAAGATGGCAGAACTTACCTGTCACACATAATGTCACTAAGTGAATGTCATCTTTTTGTCTGTCAAATTCACCTACAATTAGAATTTTAAAACTGCATGTCAGAAAAGTTCCTTTAATTAGCAGAACATATCCTGAGAAAGTCAAAAAGGGGACGGAAGGACAGAAGCCAGCTGAGCCATCTGTTCCACTACCCTTTCAGCTATAACCTGGCCTGTCTATCAGAGGCCAGATCCATGTGAACTGACACCATGGGCCCCTACATGCCAAGTGAGAGCCATGCTCCTAGCCTCAAGCCCAAATGAGACTATGACCAAGGCTTTCCATTCCTCTCCATTCTGAGAAGTTTGGGGGGGATGAACGGACTCAAGGTTTTTACTCTTCTTGTCCTAAGTAACTTTATTTTTCTGATTATCAGAGTCAAAAAAATTTGATCACTGCAAAAATTTTGAAAATACAGGAGATTATAATGAATAATGGGTTTTTAGTGGTTGAAGTATATGGGTTTTAGTGGTTGAAGTATATGGGCACCCCAAGTCCCAGTTAGTGTGCTATGTATTCTATACTTTTCTATGCAAAGCTAAGCTCATAGCATGTAGACAGCTTTATATCCCAATTTTTTTGTATATGGGTATATATTTTCCCATGGAATTCAAACATCTTCATAAGCACTGTTTTTTAACAGCTACATAATTATTCCTCTGCTAATGAACATTAGATAATTCCCTGCTGTATATGTTCTACTGCCGGTCTTTGGGCATTAATTCTGTGCACATTTAAGATTATTTTCTTAGAATAGATTCCCAGAAGGGGAATTACGGCATCAAAGGATATGAACGTTTTTAAGACTTCACCATGATGCCAAATTGCTTTCCTAACAGGTTGTACCAATGTATATTCTGGTACCGTGCAAATATGTTACCTCACTGCCTCGTGGTTAACTAACACAGAACAATGTGTTTCTTAAAAAATATCTTCTCATTGAATAGGGGAAAAAAGGTATGATCAGTGTTTTCATTTTCTTCAGATTAAAATGGACACTTCTGCCTGGAGGGTGGTATTGTTTTTACATAATTCTTGTCTCCATCCAGTTAGCCCCTAAAAATTTAACGCTCTGCTGGTCAGTCTTTATGGAAGATTCCAAGCTGAGCAGTTTGCCACTCCAGGAAGGTGCCCCTCTTCAGCTGTGTCCTCACCGGACTCTTACAAAAGCAAAAATGGGTACAAATTTTTATCAAATTTAGGGAAAAAACTGAACTTACTAAGAAGTTGATGAGTAAGTTTTTGTGACAACTGCCTTTCATCACTGAAGCCGCCCACGAGGTGCACTTCCAGCCTGGCAAAGAGATGGGACAGTGGTCAGGGGCCAGCACAATGCAGCAATGGTTTGCAATGGTTTCGCTTTGAATGGTAGTTCTCAGCTTCCGTGAACCCTCACTCTACAGCAGCGCTTCAGGGCCTTGTTCGTGCCATGACACACACAGAGGAGACCTGTGTGGCTCCCTGGGGTGAACGGTGAGGCTGCCGAGGCCAGGCAAGCTTCTAGGGACCCTGTCCAGGAACCCTGATGGCTGAGTGGATTTATATCTTACCACAAATATGATGCTGCCTCGTCACGGCAAATGAGGAACTCTGCTCTGCGAGAATATGATTCTATCACACTATTTACACACCCGAAGCAGGATACTTCCAAAACCCTCTTTGATGTCTTCGCTAAGAGGACCTGGGGTAGAGGGGTGGGAAGGGAAGACAGCTTATGCTGCCTACAGAGCATTCGGTGAAGGGACTGAAGTGGACTGTCCACAGGGCTGTCTCCTCTGACGCCCCCTCTCCGGAGAGAAGAATGATCATCTCCATCCCACAGAGGAGGAAACTGGGTCTCTGTCTAAAGCACAAGCTTATCCACCATGTCCGCCTGAAAGCCACTTGAGACAGAAAAAAAGTGTTCTTGGAGTTAAAGAAGTTTGGGAAATCTTGCCTAATGTAACCCCTCCCTAGGAGTCACAATACACACTAACAAAGAAATGCCCTAAGAAGTCCAACAGTTGGAAAAAACCAAACTAACTTTATTTAGCCCTGTGTTTTCCACACTAACTTGTCCACTAACCACCTGTCCACAGCCTGTAACAACCTGGGGGCTAGTGCTTTTGGAAAGCGCGGCTCTATGTCACACAGACGTGAGGCGTGACTAGAATCCCTGAGCAAGCAAGCACAGGATGAAGCATCAAGTGGCCTCACGACAGACATGTAAAGGAAGAGGAGCAGTCATCGCTGTGGCTTTGCTTGACACCGGGCTACAGGTTTGCCTTCTCACTTGTAGTTGCAGCAAACCTTCCAGAGTGACCAAAGAAGTTCCACGAACAGATCGGGGATATCGCACAACGGCGTTCTGAGAATCATGAAGCTGGGCCCGTGGCCAGGCCCTGCTATGTCATCAGCGGGGCCTGTTGCAAAATGAAAAGGACGTTCAGCAACTGCGCAGGTCGCACGCTGGTGAAGCTGGCCCAGCCTGTGTCACTAACACAGGCAGAAGTAGAATCAAATTTAAAAACTGAACTGTGTTGTACTAGTGAAACCCTGAGAGGCTTTTTTTTTAAATCCCTGGGATTCTAAGAATTTGTACATAAATGAACTAGTTCACTCAATGGCTACCTTAGACTTCAAATAAAATGATAGCAAAGCCTACAAAATCTGCCTAATGGGAGAGAAAGGTCAGACGCAAGAAATGGGTGAGCGCAGGTCAGACCTGTGTCATGGGCCTACCACTAACCGTGTGAGTCTGGGTCAGCTGAGTCTCAGTGTCAGCAGCTGTGAAATGGAGATGCTGACACTTCCGGTAGCTAGGGAGGGGGTTAGATGCTGCGATGCATAGCCAGGTCAGAAATCAGCTCGTGTAAGGAATCCATGATGAAACCACTGATGTACTGACACTTAAAACTGTACCCCCTAGCCCTTCCGCCAACCCCCGCTTCTTTCCTGCCTTGTTTTTCTCCACAGTCCTGTCCACCATTTAATATTCCACTTTGCTTACTGAATGGCTCCTTGCTTTACAATATGAACACTGTGGAGGCAAGTTTGGTCTCCTCTGTCCACTGCTGTGTCCTTGGCACCTATCACAAGGTCTTGCTCATAGAAAGTTTTCAATCAATAATTGCTGAAGGAAGGAAGGAAGGAAGGAAGAGATACCACATCTGGGGAATAATAAAAGCAATGTCTGACATACGAACATCTAAAAATATATTACTGAAAATAAAACTACAGGTGCACGGTCACGCCTTTTAGTTACAATCCAGCACTGTTTCCCTGCCTGCACCCATCACCCATTCTTGTCCCACTAGGGACAAGAGGCTATGCTGGGCCAAGCTCTGCCCCAGGGGAACAAGATAGCCACTGTGATAGTGACATTCTGTGTTCCTGTAACAGCTTCCACAGCTATTTCCTCTACACAAGGGTGCAGAGTTCCTGATATCACAAAGTAGGGTAGTGTAAAGCTCACCTTCCACATTGAGTGTGGTCGGAAAAGGATTTTATGGAGTTCATGATCAAGGGGACCTCAGCTTTGGTGTCGGTTCCATCACAGTGTGTCAAGCAGGTGGCCCCATTACCTGAAGAACAAAGGGTGAAAGGACTCATGTTATTCCCAACAAGAACTCAGCAGGCCAGCCAAGTCTCCTCCTGTCCATGTGGACCGCCTCATCTTTGAACGTCCTGTAGGAAAAAGCAGAGCCTGCGCTGCCCAGCCAACCCGTTCTGACCAGGGCGACAAGGAGACACCATGCAGACCAGAGAAAAGGTACGCGGGGCCAGGTCTCAGATAGGACACCAGGACACTCAAATCAAGAAATGAATGGTCCCAAATGTTGGGTCAGTTTAAGTAATGATTCCCTTTCATCTCTCTTGCCATACCTGTGTGCCTCAGGACCACAATGTGACAAGTGGTGGCATCATCAGAACCCAGAATGGAGATGGAGCCTGTTTAAAAAAGAAATAAAATAAAATATCCAATAGCCTTTTGGGATAATGCCCAATTCACTGCTTCCTAACCTACCATCCTTTGGGGAGGTCACTGCAAGCTCTCTTTGCTGAACATACAGAAGGCCCTGGGGTCCCACTTGTTGAACAGACTGACCTCTGAGAAGTCTGGCTCTTTCCTGTTTAATTAAAAAAAAAATAAAATAGTGATGGAAATTAGTGAGAATTAAGTAACTAGAGAGGTGGAGAGAGCCAAAGTGTGCCCTAAGTGGGAAACACACACTTGTAGGTCTGAGGTATGTGTATTATTTGACAGAAAGGCTAAAATAAAAAGGTAGCAGTAACTATCATGTGGAACAAAGAAAAATGAAGTTCTGTTCTTTTTTAACATATAAAACAAGGTATTAGCTCCTATGGAATGAGATGCAAAACTCCTTTTTCACAGTTCTTTACTATATGAGGCTCCTCACGGTTTTACAACTGTAAAGAGGTTCAGCTGATATGCCCTAATGGATCAATGGCTCAAAAACCACATCCCTTCTTTCCTTTCTTTAAAGGGGCAGAGCGGTTAAGACCTTTCCTATCCCCTAATCTGGTACTCCCATTCTGTAAATCTGTAGCGAGGAAATAATCCAAAATCCCTGTATTATTTAGGATGAAAAAAGCCGGGAGCAGCAATAGGATGGGTGAGTAAATTGTGCAGAACCGACTCACAATTACCAGCTGCACAGTCATGGAAAAGGAAGACTATGGGGAAGTAGTTTGAAATGTACACTTAAAAGCAAGATGAAAAAAAGTATAAAAAAAATTAAAGCTATAAATATGCTGTCAATACAATCATGCTAAAATGCTGCTACAGTTAGGGAAAAATACTGGAAGGAGATTCACCAGTACAAGCATGGTTATGTTAGAGCAGGGCAAACACAAGTAATTTAACTGGGGTCTTTTCTCTAGTCTTTAAATCTTCAATGATGTAGTTACATTGTTATTAAAGTAGAAAACCAAAAAGGAGCAAATCCATGAAAATAATAGATAAACATTAGGTGTCAACATTTTGTCTAACTGAACATTTATATAAATTCTTAGGCAGTAAACCTGGGAGAGAAATTCAGGTGGTTAAATTCTTGAATGAAAACTGAATTACATATTTTTTTCAAAAATGTCAAATTGATAGAACCCTAAATATCATAATTTCCTTCTTACTTGCAACAAATAAGCTAAATGAGCAAATTCTTATCCAGATGTGTAATACAGAGTATGCATGTATTGTCTAACTGCAGAATATTTTTATAGTCTTAAACAGGCTTCTTGCCGTAACTCATGATTGGTGTGAATTTAGGTTAGTACTTACTAAAATAGATATTAAAAAAGCATAGTGATCAACTTGATGAGTTATATGGTGCTTTAATACACTTCCATTAATTGGGAGCAAAGCAGCAATTAGAATGAGACCAGCCCTTGATTTAAGAAAGGAACTGAGAATTAAGTGAGCCGCAATGAAGGGTCAGATTGGCCTGGAAGCTCTGCCTGCTGTAGAAGTCGATGAGAAAATAACTGTGGCCAATTGTTCAGAAACTCAAAACACTCCTTATAGGAGTACACTTTCATGTTCATACCACTTTCACCTCACCTCAATTCAAAAAAACAAAGGAGAATTCAGAATTTCCTTTTGATCATTCCTTTAATACATACCTTTGCTTTGTTCTTTTGGGAAGAGGGTCAGGGAGGGAGTAAAGGCAAATTTTTACCACTCATTTTCACAGCTGGGTCACCACCCAAAAGCAAAGCTACTTGTGAGAAATGATTATCACTCTCACACCCAAGACCAAAATCAGGTGTTTTTTGACAAAGTTCCTACGAGTCCACAAAGAAAAAGAAGCATGGATTATTAGGAGAGAGAATGTCACAAGGCAAAAATGGTATGTTGCATCAGTCTTCTACTTTAAAAAATAAAAAAGTTTAGCCAAAGTTCTCTGTGGGAAAACCCACAGCCAGCCCTACCTTATAAACGCACATCCTTTCTGAAATAAAAATAGCCCCAGCTTTCTCAACTTTTGGTATTCTCTGGGTACTAAAATTCACTGAAAGAGAAAATCTCTTTTCCATTGGCCTTTCTGTGCTATCCCTCACCCTCATTTCCCAATTCCTATTCAATGGCACTGTTCTCTTAACCCAGGGTGCAGCAAACCCCCTTCTGAAAGGGCCAAAGAGGAAATATTTCGGGCTCTGCAGACTGTGCACTGTAGCATGCAAGCTGCACTGCCTGCCTGTAAATAAATGTTCTGGCTCTGTCCCCCAGACTTTACGGGACACAACAAAATCTGAAATTTCATATAATTTCACCTAATGTCACAAAATGCTGTTCTTTTGATTTTTCTCCCACCATTTAAAAATGCAAAAACCATTCTGGGCTCCTGAACTACCCACAAATAGGATTTGGCCTGTGGCTGCAGTTTGCCGCCCCCTGTGTTAGCCAACCACTGAGTTGTACCTTCAAGGCTGATCACAGACCCTTACCCCTGTTGCTGTATTCTGTCAGTTCTTCCTTCAAGAACAGGAGAGGAGGTATAAAAGTGCTTTGTGAACTGCAAAGCATGGTGCTGTGTAAGAAATTATGAGTAACAGGTACAGCTCTCAAAACATCCTTCTTTCCCATTTGTGCTGCCTTATTTCAGTCCTTCATGATCTCATCTAAATTCCTGCCACAGAATTTACGAGCAGGAGGCAGGGAGCAGGAGGACACGGGCCTTAGAGTGCCCCGCCTTCCACCAAGTGGCCTCAGGCGTGCTCCTGCCCCTCTGCGCTTCCACCTCCTCCTCTGGGAAATGGGAAGATGCAGGCCCCTCCCGAGGCTGTGTGAGGCTTAACTTAAAAGCAGCAGGTCTGTTGGGGGTCACTGTCACCACTCCCCACCCATTTCTTTGACCCCCAAGGTCTCCCCTGCCCACGCTATCCTCCTTGGTGGCTGCCAGCATCACTGCTTCAAAACATGGATTTGGTTATATCACTTTTCTGCTCAAAAAAAACTTTCTGAGGCCAGCAACTTCACTTGTAGGAATAATTATGGGGTTTATAAATATTTAGCTCTGTGAATGTTCATAATAGTAAAAGATTATAAGTATTTTAAATGGTTAAGAGCAGGAACAGCTTTAACCAGTGTGGCTTCGTTGGGCATCGTTCGCAAAGCGAAACCTCGCCAGGGTCAGTCCTGGTCAGGGCATGTGCTGGGTTTCCGGGTCCTCCCCCAGTGGGGGCACATAAGAGGCAACAGATCACTGTTTCTCTCTCACACCGATGTCTCTCTCCCTCTCTTTCTCCCTCCCTTCCCCTCTCTCTGAAAATAAATAAAATCTTTTTTAGAGAAAAAAGTGGGAACAAAATTACACTGCAATCACATCATGGAATCCTGTGGAACCATTTAACAAGATGTTGCAGGACTAGTTACTGAGCATCCAATGACTGGTTAGGAGCAAAGATTTCAGACAGCACCGCCCAGAGGAACTTTCTCCAGTGATGGCAACAATCCGTATCTGCGCTGTCTCATATGGTAGCCACGCGTGGCTGCTGAGCACCCGAAATGAGGTCAGTTCAGCGGAGGAACTGATTTTTACAGTTCATTTATGCATTTAGATGTAAACAGCCACGCGTGGCCGGTGGCAACCATACTGAGCAGTGCAGCTAGAGAGACAAGGACAGACTGCCAGAGCTACAGCACCCACAGGATGTGGGACCTTGGGCAACTTACTCAAGCCCGCTGTGCCTCGCAGTCGCCACCTGTAAAACAGGAAGAGCAGCGGCACCTACTGCACAGACAGCGGTGCTCAGCAAGGTCCGCTGCATTGCTGCTGTTATTATTCTATGCTAGGCTTAGCTAGGGGCGGGCTTATAGCTGCTGGCGCTGCGTACTTCCAACATACTGTTACGGGAAAAAGATACCATGAACCATATGGCATATCCTCATTTTTAAAAGTATATCATATAAAAAGAAAAACCTCTGTAAGGGTATTTACCGAAATGTAAACAGTAGCTGCCACGGATTATTTTTTCTTCTTTTTGACATTTATATATATATATTTTTTTAATAAAATATAAATATATTTTTTATAAAATATAAAATATATATAAATATTTTAAAGAGGACACACAACTTGTTATAGAAAAATAGTTAAACCTTTCATTTCCCCCCACTGCTTATTAGTTGAAAGATCCATCCAAACCCCTCAAATCCAGGTAAGACCTACCTCTCTGGCTTATCTTCACTCTTCCCCTTCTTACCCTCTCTGTGCCAAGGAAACTGGCTAGTTCACCTGCCATCAGGACCCTTCCCCTCCTGCCTATCGTAGCAGTCTAGCTTGCCCAGCTAGAAAGCCCGTCCCTTTCTTCCCCTTTTCAAATCTGTCATGCCTCCATCCTCCTTCCCTAAGACTGCTGCAGATGAAAGTGACCTTCCCTCCTCCACCTTCCTGTAATGTGAATTAGTCCCCACTACACAGCCTTTCTAGGCCACGTCTGCCTAAATAGGCCAAACCCTCCTTCAAGAGGGGCCAGCTGCCGTGATCTATCCCCACATCCCCCCTCTCTCTACACTTAAGGGGCTGCCTTGGACACTGATCTTTTTCTAAATTTTTGTTGCAGAAATTTTCAGACAGACATAAAAATAGAGTGTCACCTAGTTTTTCCGGTAGCTGGCATTTTTTTTTCCCCTTGGCGAGTCCTACTGCTGACTTCACTACTTAACGGTGTGACAGTGACACAGTACAAGGAAAGTGCTTACCACAATGCCTAGTGTCTGCTAAGTACTCAGAATGTACCGACAACTATTTGTAATGTTTTCCAGAAATGCAAAGCTGAGAATCACTGAGCTGTCCCCTTTTTAGGTCAGTAACAACTCCTGACCCTTGGGGTCATTTTGCTCACTCATTTGTGTAACAAATATTTACAGAGTGCATATTCATTTCCAGATTCATCTTCCATTGTCCTGTGGTCTGAGGATATAAAGCAAAGGCTCTATCTGCCTTCAAGAAGCTTACATTCTGAGGGACAGATCAAGGGAGAATAAACAAAACTAGTATGTGGACACAATAATTACAATCTATGCAACTGTTAGAGAGGAAACTTCAGGGATACCTCCCTAAGTCTGCAGACCAGATCAAGTTTCTGCACTTCTCATCTCAAGAGTGAAAAGGGGCATTATTACTTTACGGCACTTAACAGTTTTTGGTAGTTGCATGATTCTGTGATTAAACACTACCCCCCACCCCCAACTAGACTTTATATGCCCTGATTGTAGGGATAGAGGTAAACACAGGACGGAACCCAACATATATTAGGGGCTCAATAAGTATCATTTAAGTCAATTAACTAATTCCCCGTTAACTGGAACTGGGGCAAGTGGGAGGTTTGGTCCCATTTTTTTTTTTTCTTACAGTAAAAACCCCTTTCCAAACCGATTCTGTATAAGCACGGACTGAAGGTTCAGAGATCTATTTGAGGACAAAAGCAGGAAAACAAAACAAAACGCTGCCATCTGGGCGTGGTCCTCAACTCGGCCCAGCTGTGGAAAGCAGGGCCCTTTCTTCTGGTTAAAAATAACCAAAGCCCTATGCCCCGGGGGAGGAGGGAGAAAGGCTGGGGACCGCCAGGATACCCCTGCCCAAATGCTATCCCAAGCCCAACCTGGAATAACCTCCTGCTTCCTAAGGACCCAAAACCGATGCAGCGTTCACAGTGGGTGGGGATCCCCGCGAGTGCTAGTGAGCAAGGGCGGCGGCCCAGATTTGCCCAAAGGGGCCAAGTCCCGACTGGGGGTTGGGACCAGCCTGTGTGGGAAAAGGGGGTCCCGGGGTGTCCTCAAACCCCAGTGCTGTGCAACACTGGGCAGGTAGCCTAACCTCTCTGGGCCCCCGCCCTTCCTCTGGAAAAAAGGGGCCTCGGCAGATGCCCTCTAAGGTCCAAAGAAGGTAAAAGCTCCACAGATGCCTCCAGCGAAGGCAGAAAGTTGACTGCCAGCGGCCGGGGCTCCGGATGTGCTGCCAGCACCTCAGCTGCGCCAAGTCTGAAGTCTGTTTCGGGGAAGAGCGGGTGGTGGCGGTGGGGTGTGGAGGGCTCGGGCCGCCTCGAAGCCCCCCGCCCGGGCCCTGCTCACCTCCAGAAGCGGGTGGGCTCGGACGAGGTCCCCGGCGGACTGCGGCAGCCGCACTCGCCGCCCCTCGACCAGCAGCGGCATCGCGGAGGCGGCCACCCCCGCAGGCCCAGGGAGGCGGTGGCCTCCCCAGCCGCGGGCTGCCCGCTGGCCCTGCCCCGGGGTCGCTCCGCCCCGCCCCGCCCCGAGGGTCGACGGGAAGTGGAGTCCGAGGAGACCGCGCAACCCCCAGAGGTTGAGGAAACCAATGGCGGGGCCGCAAGGCCCCATGGGAAGTGTAGCCAAAACTCTAGGGAGAAGACAGGGACCAGCCTCCTCCGCAAGGGGCACTGGGAAATGTAGTTCTGAAAGCGTGGGAGTGAAGGCACGGGAGCTGCGCTTAATTGAAGAGCAAAGGTCTCAGAGCCATAGCTCAGTTCCCAGATCAGGTTACCTGCCCTGAATGCAGGGTCTGGGGGCTGACGGCCTCGGTTCACAACACGGCTCTACCACGTCTCATTGTAACCTTGGGTAAGTCCGAGTTGGGAACCTGGGGTGCACCACAGGATTGTATTCAGTGAATAAACGCACACCATTCTTTTTTTTTTTTTTAAGATTTTATTTATTTACTTTTAGAGCGGGGGAGAGATGGAAACATCCATATGTGAGAAATTATCTGTTTTCTCTCGCACGCCCCCTACTGGGAACCTGGCCCACAAAACACGCACGTGCTCCGAACAGGAATCCAAACCTGCCACCTTTTAATTTGCAGGCCCAATCCACAGAACCACACTGGCCAGGGCCACAACTGTCTTAAACAGGGAAAATAGAGCCTTAACTTTGCTAGCTCCACATTCAGAACTCATCAGTCACACTTAGCACTTGGCATGCAGCTGGCACTCATAGACAGGAGTAAAGATCAGCAAGATACCATAAGAGTCCCTACTCAGCATAGGTACCCTGGTACAAGGGTGGGGTTCTCTGTTCTAAAACTTGGAAATACCATTCAAGTAGATCCAACTGCACAGTACATTAACAAAAACTAAAAAAAAAAAAAAAAAAAAGACAGTAGTGAGGTGAAAAGGAGCCATTTCCTGCAGAGCAAAAACTATTAAAATATAATCACCTATATTCTACCTTCTCTTAGTTTTTTTAGGGCAACTCCCAAGGGAGTCTAGGGCAAGAGTTAAGAACCACCATAATTGGCAGTGCCTGGCAAGGGGAGTACTCTGGTCCTTCCTCTCCAGTTTAGATCTCTTAAATTGGAACCAAGAAGTAATGTGGGTGAAATGGAAGTTATCTTTGTCTTGAAAAGATTTTTCCATGGAAGTGCTTTCTGCTTTAGACTTTCTCACAAGGTAGCCAAATAGCTATTAACTGACTTCACATGCATTTCCACTGAATCCTCACAACCTAGAGTAGTTATTAGTTATTTCCACTTTAAAGCTAAACAAAATTAGAGTTTTGAGGAGCGTAAGTCACACACCTGGTTAGAAAGAGAAGCCACTATATTAAGGAAGACTTGACCATAGCAGACACACAAAGGGATGGACCCTGGCTCTCCTTCACCAATTGAAAGTCTGCTTTTCAGTAAGAGAAAAAGAAAATTCCTTGTTTTCATATAAAGAAATTTCAGAATAATTTTTCCCCCAAGATGTTTCTTCAAAGCATGTAAAGTTTTTGAAGAAGTGTTCGTCTACCTTGGACCAGGTCAAGCCTCAGTCACTCTTAGCTGGATGTGATCAAAGGGAGTCCCTGACACTTCAGGTGCACCTAGAAGTCATTCTCATCACCAACACGCAGTTTATTTTTGAGCACTCTCAATCACACTGCATCACACTGGCAATATTTTTGCCTTTTTAATAGTAAAATCCCAGTTGCAGTTTTCCATGGCAAAACAATGTTTTAATACAGTAGATCAGTAAAAAGAAAAAAAAAATCAAAAGTTTATGTAAGAAGCCTCTTCCTTTATTGGCATTAACAATAGTTCCAGATTAACCATGTCATTGATTTATTGTCATAATGGGTTTTTTCCTCAAGCTCCTCTGAAATTAAACAGACTTATTTATAAATATATCCCTCTACATTAAAGTTACTTCCCAATCCACAAAGACCCCACTTACCATTAATTTCTATGGACACATTTCATCTACTCATTTTTATCCGGTATACAAAAATCCCACCTTGTTGTCAGCAGTTTAAAAAAAACCCGAGAACCTAAACGTTCTCAAATGACTTTCCACAAAGTCACCAAAAGAAAATCACCAATATCCAAAACTTTTTAAAGCAATAAAAATTCATATATTCCAAAAACATATTTACAGAGTGAAATTCAAACTCTACATTGCCTTCAATATAATTATACAAGCACATACAAAGCCCTAGGAAAGAGAAAGTATTTCATTACAAAATATTTCTAATCAAGAAAATATTACTTGCCTTTAAATAAAATATAGGAAAAGTGGAAGAAAATAAATATGTTTAAAGATGTCCATTCTTGCAAGTAACAAAAAAGTATACAAATAAGAAATGAAACTAAAATATACATGAACTTCAAAATGACTCTAGCAGTGCCTGCACAAATTTGTTATAAAGCAAGGTTTAGACGCCTCTCTCTGTGCTTAGTTATAAAAATACAAAAACAACCTGGACAGAGGAGGATTTCACTGAGCTGAATCCATGATACACATAGCCAGTGGACAAAGACTGTAGCTGTAACCTTGGCTTTTGTTGCTGGCAAAACCATCTCACCAAATAGCCTAAAATGCACCCCACCCTCCCCAAGAAATTTTCAAAATGAGAACAGGTTTATTGATTCTGGTAAAAATTTAAAAAACAAAATCCAAGTTAATATTCCACTACGAACAAGTAGTTTCAGTTCTAAAAGCACTCTTGGGAGGTTCAGAGTAAAATACTCTGTGCTATGTTTTATAAAAAGTCCAACCCCACTTTCAGTCAATGTGAAATACTTTCACCTGAACTCTGTTTCTCTTTTAAATCCATTTTTGCACTCACCAGTTTACGATGTGTCTGATTCTGTTTCCTGAATCCTCTCTCTTCCCTCTGGGCTTTTAAAGGTCTCTGAAGTCCCTGGAGATCTCCAACTTTCAGCATCTGGGACAAGCTCAGGCCGTCTCCCCAATTTCCTCCTCTCTTCTCTGCACCCCACTGAATCCCAGCACACAAATATAGTTACAGCAGAGGGTAAACAATGTACCCAAAATAAACTCATTCTAAAAACTTTAATAGTGTCCTAGAGGATTTTCACTCATCAGCAAAATCCTATGCTTACGGCTGTGACCAAAATCTATGTTAAAGACACAATCTGTTAAAACAGGTTGCTGCCGATATTAGAAATTTCACGATAATTATGTCAAAAAGCTATAACACATAAATAGTGTATAGATTAAACAAGCTAAGCCTTCAATATTTATCATCAACTCTATTGTAAAATATTGCACATGATATTCAGTCTTTTCCTTTTGTCTGTACGGGAGCAAAAAGAAAAAACAAAACAAAACATGTCTGTTCAGACACTAGAGGAAGTCTAACATGAAAGTAAGGTGCCCGTGGCAGGTCCTCGTTCTAGTTTGATGTGAAGTTCAAACAGTATGCGCCCTGGTACTGAAGGGCGGGATGGGAAGGAATGTTTGTCTCAATCACAAATCCTTGCAACCAGAGGCAACTGGTCTGGCAGGTCCAACACTGGTGGGGAGCCCACGCTACTTGAAGGACTTCGGAAATGCGTGTCAAAGGAGCTCGGTGTAATCCCAACTTCACCTTTCAAAAAGTCATCATCTTCATCTTCCTCCACCTCCTGTCAGAAGAACAGAGATTATCAATAAGATCACAAGTGGTCATTTGAAGCTTCCAAGAATTCCTTTCCTCAGAATATGCTACTTCTAGAAAGGTAAAGAAAATATTTAAATGTCAAAATCCTCCTCTGATGCACACTAAATTGCTCATCACACACTTTCACTATTTGTTTAAAGTCTGATTTTTAAAAAACTTTAAGCTCAATGAGGGAAGATAACATGATATGCCATTCTTGCTTATTATTATAACTCGTATTAATATCTAACACAATGTGAATGAGTGAATGAATGAATGAATGAATGGTGGCTTCAAACACAAAATATAAAGAAAAATAATAAAATGAGCATTCCAATGATTACTTATGAAAAAGGAGGCAGGCCCATAAAGCTGTCTTCTAATGTGGAAAGAAATGTGCCACAAAGAAATGAACAGTGACATTATTTATTACTGAATTCTAATTTTCCCCTTTGGCAATAACTGCCTCGCCTCCATCTGACACACATTAGAAGTTATGCTCAGACCTGCATCTTTACCACCTATTCATGAAGAGCTATGAAGACAATGTTAAGCTCTATAAAATTATAATGTTGCTTATAAGGTCAACAAAGTAAATTTGCCATTGTTACCTGGTGGTAATGATCAAGTGGTAAAGATCTATATTTGTCCAGCTGATTTTTAATTAACCTTCACTTCCCAAAGTCAATGTATGAAGTGTCTGGTTAAAGTAATTCATCAAAAAACACCAAAGACTCTTTTGATAAGAACATACCCTAAGCTTGGCATTTTGTAAAGGCAAAATAAATAAAATGTCCTGTTTTTTAAAAAGATTTTTTTTATTTATTTTTAGAGAGAGGAGAAGGGAGGGGAAAAAAGAGGGAGAGAAACATCAATGTGTAAAAGATACATCCATCAGTTGTCTCTCACATGCCCTCAACTGGGGACCCAGCCTGCAATCCAGGCATGTGCCCTGACTGGGAATCGAACTTGCGACCTTTTGGTTCACAGCCTGAATTCAATACACTGAGCCACACCAGCTAGGGCTAAAATGTCCTATTTTTAAGTGTAACATAGCTATTTCCTATTTGACTACGCTCTGTAACCTCACAGAGATTCCTGAAAAATGTACTGAATCACAAATTTACCTTTTTAATGGGTTTCTTAAACTCCTGAAGCTCTTCTGTACTCATATCTTCCCATATTTGATAAACAGGATCAATAAATTTCTTTGACCTGTCAACAAAGATCATATTTCGAAATCAAGTTAAACACTACAGTGAAGGTCAGAACATATTCAGCTCTTCTTTCATAAGACCTAGTACTCAAAATAAAATGAAAACTATGGCCAAATAATAAGTGCCAAAAAATACTATATAAGGTGGGACCCCAAAAAAACAAAAACAAAAAACAAACCAAAAACAAAAACAAAACTGAGTTATCTTCTGGAGGGTGGGCCCCTGGTAGTAGTGGCTTTTCCTGCTACATGAGTGTTCTAGAAACCCATCTGTATCCGTGTACTAGCTGGTGTTGTTGTAAGAGGCTGCATTGGGCTTCAGTAATTTTTTTTTGAAGACTCTTTCAACCCATTTGCCCATTTCATGATGGGTGATTTACAAGTGCACAGCCCACACCACATGCAGAGTGTTAAGCAGCTTTTGACCAAAAGCATCATGACCCCTATGCCCCACCCTCCCTATTCGCCAGATCTCACCCCTGTGGGACTTTTTTGTGTTGTTTCCCTGATGAAAAAATTCCTCAAAGGGAAACATTTTACTGATGTGGAAAAGGTGAAACAAAGAATGGCAGAAGCACTAAAAGGCATCAAAATCGACGAGTTCAAAAGCTGTTTTGAGCAGTGGAAAAAACGTTTCAATAGGTGTATCATATCAAATGGAGAGTACCTGAAGGTGACTAAAGTTTAAACATGTAAGAATAAATACACAATTTTTTATAAACAAATGCCAGGATTTTTTTGGGTCCCTACTCATACGTAAGTACTGTAACCAATGTGGCTCCTTCTTTGTAAGAGTTCATACACTCATATGGGGGAGTATTAATACCTACCATTTCTCATCTTTTCATTTTCAAGTATAATTATTTCTTAACTTTCTATAGATGGACAGTGACTTATGTGTCCAAATGAAAACAAAATTATATTATGAAACTAACTTTCTTACATTCCCATAGCAATTTACTAAGTAAGTTTGGAAAAAGACCAATCTGGTTTCTGCCAATCAAGACTTGGGGGAACCAAGTAATTCCAAATTGTTGTGTTGCTAGTTAGAAACTAGTAAAACAAAAATTATGCTTCCTTATACAAATGCAACGTTAAGGCTGGCTTGGTGGTTTTTCAAGACTACCCATCAAGACAAACCTCTTGGCTTTTGTTTATCCTATGCAAAAGTATGGCGCATAGTCTCTAAGAAGAAAAGACAGCATCCTCTGTAACCGGGCACCTTACAGGTTTAAAGAAAAACAAAAAAATAAATAAAAAACCCTTGGTGTCAGCCTGAGTTCCTAATGGGGCAAAGATATGCAAACCCTAGTGCACCTACTGACACTTAGCAACCTCTAACCGGCATTCTCTACTTCGGACAAGTGAGATATGTGCAAGACGACCGTGAGTCTATGAACGGCAAGGAACAGCTGGCCACTTATGACAAAGAAACTCTACATCCTAATAGCTTGGGAAAATGCATTTAAATTCACCACTGACAGTCGACTATATAAGAGTACCCACCTCTTAAGCACACAAGGATCGAAGGGAAAGAAGGTGTCAAGTGGGTTTGTGCAGGTTTGCACTGAGTCCCCTCCAGCTGTATTTCTAATAACTGGTAGCATCTGGCGATTATTCCTCTCAATGATAGTGTAGCAGAAGACTAGCTGATATTTACTGTGGAACAACAGAACCAACGCAGAAGCATTAGCATGCTGGAATTACTTTCCATGGACGTACTTGTACATGGGTGATATCTTACTGACCACACAGATACTGTCAAACATAACAGGTGCAACAAAACAAAACAAAACAAAAAACACAAAAAGAGCCCCCTAAAAAACCCATAAAGCAGAAAGTAATGTTTTTAGGGTACAGTGCTCTGGGTCTACTATTTATGAGTTAGCCAAAGAGAAAAAAAAATGTGGTTATTGCTTTAAGAAAATGAGAGTGTGCTTAGATTAATAATATGCACAATTCATTAAAAAATAATGTGTTCAAGGTAAAACTATCCAATTTGCAAAATAATATGTCTTTAGTTATTTATTTTTACTGTTTATAAGACAATTAGGGGGTTGGTGAAAAAGTGATTCAGGATTTACTGAGAAGAGATAGTGGTTGATGACAGAGAGACTTGGCTACTGAAAAATTAGGACGGTACTAAGAGAGGGACATAGGGTAACTAAATCACAATCTCAGAAAATGGTAAAGAAAGGAACAGGTATAGTGAGTAAAAAGTTACATATATTGCTGAGCTCATGATAAAAAACAGGACCACTATATTGTCAATTCTTCTGGTGGTTACCTCCATTGTGACTTGGTCACTTGAATCATTATCAGATGGCTTCCCGGAGATGAGGATTTAGCTCATTTCTGCTACTCACTACCTCCAATCCTCCCTCCCACAGTATTTATTCAGGTGTAACTTCTCAGGTTACTTTTGTAATTTTAAGCAACTTATATTTATTTCTGTTCCAGTAGCCAAGGATCGGATTTCACTCTACTCCTAGTGGGAGGGTAAACTGGCAGAACCCCGTGGGAGCAGAGCCGGCAGTATCTGGCCGGGCTCACCAAGTGCATCTCCTACAACCAGCAGCCGCACTCTGGATGACAGGAAGTGCGTGCCTTTGCACCAGGACACACATACAACCATGTCCCTAAGCTGCTGTTCCCAATACTGAAAAACTAACAACTTAAACCCCAACAAGGCAATCGATTTAAAAAATAGAAAAAAAAAATTAAAAAATTAATAGAACATTATTCAGCGGTTAAAATCAAAGTACAGATGTATAAATTGATAATGAATCTCAAAACCATTAAACAAGAGCAGCAGCTACAGAATTATAAATAAACTCCTCAATACAGTACGTTATAACTCACTCTTAACCTCTGTTGCTAACTCCAACCCCAAACCTAGAGCCTCTCTAACCAGTCTGTTCATCCACTGCAGCGTCCTACTCCCACCCCAAGAAGATTCTCGGGGGCGGCTGCCTCTGCTTCGCTCATCTGTCCTTACGCTGCATCTTCTCACAATGTGCCGCAGCATTTCGCCACTGAATACTAGTCCTTGTCGGTCTGTTTATTCCTTTTAATTCTTTACCATTTTTATGATCTCAGGAGAAAGAAAGCCATGAACTAGGTGCCCAGCAAAGGAAAAATGAGATTGTTGAAAGCAGCAAGCTGTCTAAAAAGAACTAAAGGGATGAATTATTTTTCTTATAACAGACTCTTTATGTATTGAAAATTTTAAGCTATGATCCTGTCCTGAATATGCTGATTAAATGTCCAAGGTCTCCAATTCACTGTCTATATGAAGCAAGGTAATTCAGTAAATGCTTTGGAGCCAGAATGCCTGCATTCAGGTCTTAGCTCTGTCCCAGTCTAGGTATGACTTCACAGAAGTCATTTAATCTCTATGTGTCTCCATCTTCCTATTTATAAACAGGGGTTAATAACATAGACATAAGGTTGTGTGAAGTTTCAATGAGTTCTACGTAGAGCACACAGAATTGTGCCAGGCACACAGTAAAACTATGCATTAGCTATAGCTACAAGGCCTGAGATAATACCATACCTCACTAAACCAATCCCCTAATTTTGGAGATTTTATGTTCAGTACGTTTTTATTACTATAACAGCAATCACTCTAATAAACATCTTTAGTTTGTACCTCTCAGGTTACTAGTTGCCTTACGTATTTCAAAGTTTCTAGGCTTCTGTTCAATTATCCTCTGCGGGTAAAAATTAGCAATTTCCGATGCCACCAAAGTATAAAAACAATAGCTGCATTGCAGTGTTTCCCATTAAGTGTTGGGTCACTGGCTTTTAAATGTTAGAGTTTCACAGAAATGTAATGGAATTTTATACTACCAATACTAACATAAATTTACTTTTAAGTAACTTCCACCAGCCCTGGCTGGTGTGGCTCAGTGGACCGAGTGCCAGCCTGCGAACCAAAGGGTCATGGGTTCTACTACCAGTCAGAGCATATGCCTGGGTTGTGGGCCAGGTCCCCAGTAGGGAGCATGCGAAAGGCAACCACACATTGATCTTTCTCTTTCTCTTTCTCTCTCTCTCTCTCTCTCTCTCTCTCTCTCTCTCTCTCTCTCTCTCCCTTCCTTCTCCTCTCTCTAAAAATAAATAATACATAGAATCTTTAAAAAAATAAGTAAATAAATAACTTCTACCAATAAAGTACAAATAACTTACCTTGTAATTGCAGCAAAGAAGTTAACTACTGAGGGTAGGCAAATCTTCAAGGGATTTAGCTGACTCATCACTATACGTTCAAAATTTAGACTTTGAAGGTACCTCAAACCTTTGATGAAAAAACAAAAGATTTTCTTAAAAGGTACAAAGATAACAGTCTTTAAGCAGCAAATTTTTTTTTCGTGGATTGAAAGATGACTTTAGAAGTTTATTATAGAGCCCTGGCTGGTGTGGCTCAGTGGATTGAGTGCCGGCCTGTGAACCAAAAGGTTGCCAGTTCAATTCCCAGTCAGGGCACACGCCTGTGTTGCAGGTCAGGTCCCCAGTAGGGAGTGCTCGAGAGGCAACCACACATTGATCCTTTTCTCCCTCTCTTTCTCCCTCCCTACCCCTCTCTAAAAATAAATATTTTTAGAAAAAAGTTAATTGTAGAATTGTTTTAAAAAAGGTCCATATAGATAGTCATGCAATGTGGAACCCAGAAGAATGTCACAAGGCTTAAGTACATTCATTTATGACTAAGACAACTTTTGTAAAGAAAACTTCTTTTAAAGAACCAGGAAGTTAAGCAAAGATTCCTAGTAGGCTATAAGCTTGTATGACAATTTGAAATTCATATATGTTAGCATAGCATATGCTAAATTTAAAGACCACATGATTTGGCCCTGGCTGGGTGGCTCAGTTGGTTAGAACGTTGCCCTGATATGCCAAAGTTGCAGGTTTGATCCCTGGTCAGGGCACATACAAGAATCAGCCAATGAATGCATAAATAAGGAGAACAACGAATCACTGTTTCTCTCTCCCCCACCCCACTTCTCTCTCTCTCAAAATCAATAAATTCAAGAAAAAAAAAAGCCATGTGATTTGATTTCAGCTAACAATCATGGAATCATTAAACAATTCTGGCAACAAAGTGAGTCTCTAATCCCTGAAGGTAATGACCGTACAATGTGGAAATTCTCCTTCCTGAATTCCATATACCGTATATATGTAAGCCAATCAGACAAGCAACGAGGAAAAAAAAAACCCCAGCAAGACCTGCATGTCTTAAATTATTAGTCAAGTTAGGTATGTTTTTATTATTTAATTTTTTGGGGTTCTTTCTTTTTTGTTATTGGAGTAACAATGGTTAACAAAATTGTACAGGTTTCAGGTGCACAATTCTACAACACATCATTTGTACACTGTACTGTATGTTCAACACCCTAAGTCAAGTCTCATTCCATTGCCACTTATCCTCCCTACACCCTCCTTCGCCTGACCCACCCCCGCAACAATTATCACACTGTTGTCCTTGTCCATGAGTTTTTCTTGTTTTTCTTTTTGGCTCTATCCCTCCACCCCCAACTTGAGCATGTTTTTAAATGTACACTGGTTGTCTATATTCCACATTTTTTTAAACAAAAAAACTATGGATATAGAAGGAAAAATTACAAATTTCACTGTCCTAGAACTAATAGATACAACTAACTAACTCCCCTATTTTTTCAGAAGTGTACAGGATGTACATAAATATATATTGTTATAATGCAGCACATACGAGTTTCAGTTTAGAGCTGTGGTTCTCAAGGCATTTGTGTCCCCAAGAGGACGACATCTGTCAGTGTCTAGAGACAGTTTTGATTGTCAAAAAGCAGGTGAGGAGGGGTGCCAGTGCCATCTAGTGGGTAGAGAGGGTGAGAGGGGCTGCTAACCACCCTACAAGGCAAAGGCGGCCATCACAACAAAAAATTATCCAGCCCAGAAGTCAGTAGGGCAGAGGCTAAGAAACTCTCGTTTACAAGAAACAGCCTATTAAATCATGTGAATTATTCATGACAGTAAACAAAACTGAAATTGCTGTAACTGACATCGCTACTGTGGACTATCTTCAACTAAAGTACACTAACCCAATAAACAGGCTTCATCTGATAGATTTAAATCATAAACCCTTATAAATCAGCAAAAATGAAAGTCTGTAAATTTACTTAAGTCTTTAGATAAAGGTGCACAATCAACCACAGCTTTACAACCATCCTCACCTAGTTTCAATTTCTAATCCTGCCAGTGAATTACTTCCCCATGCTTTGGTCTCCTCCGTGAAGTGGCAATGACACCTGCCCTTCACTGTCCTTGTTCATTACGAGGACAAGGAGGGGTGCGTGGGAAGCTCTGAGCACAGAGCTGGCGGCATGCCAGCGCTCGGCTTCACCTCTAAAGAAGAGCATCTTCACACTTTACTACAATTACTCTAGAGGCCACCCTCTAAAGTGGAGGTTCTCAACCTCAAATCAATGAACTAAAAACAGGAGGCCTAAGGAGTTTTTAGAGGCCTATAAAATGCTTGAAATTATGCATAAAAGTTTGTGTGCATGTGCAGTTTTCTGACTCCAATGTTTTCATCAAATTCTTAAAAGTAACAAATCTCCATTCTAAAGGGTGACTACCATACAAGGGAAATCCAGTTCCCATCCATCAATCTCACATCACTGACCTTCCTTTAGGTTTCCACTTAAAAGTTGCTTGTGTCTAAAAACAAAAGTGTAGAACACAGCTTGGCAGGCTGAGTAAAATGGTCCATGAAGAGCAACATCACAAAATGCCTTTGTTCCCGAATCCTGGTTATTAAGGTATATGTGCAGCCAATTAACCAAAAGATCTAGGCATGATTTTACAGTACTAGAGAAAAGAAAAATTCAAGTTAACTCCACTGGCTTCATTTAAAAACAAACAAACAAACAAACAATAGTGACTTAAAAAACACAATTGCCTCTCATTACAAACTAAGAAAAGTCAGTCCAGAGGCTTCTTTATGTATTACCTGTGGGCATAGAGGAGAAACAAAGAAAGAAGTAGGATGGGTGGGTGAGAGGGAAGACAGCCTTCCAATCACAAGGTAGACCACACGGACCTCCTAGGAAAAATAGGCAGGAATGCCTGAAGTCCCAAGGGATGAAGAACAGTTTCTCCTTATCAACCCAGAGGGGCTTCTCCAATGGCCCCCAGCCCTCTTAGAGGGATTTGGCCAAAGACTAGGGTATGTTTACCAATAGCTCAAAAGGAAAAGAGAAAGTCTGGTTGATTTCACCATTCCCTGTGGGATTCTGATGAAGCCCTGTGTCAACAATTTAAAACAGAATGGCCGGATGGCTTTTAGTTGTTGAAGAAGGGTCTCTTAACAGCATCCTGGCCCAAAGTTATTTTCATGGATCACTGGAAGAAACAGGCCCAGAGCTGGCTTCCTACACAGATATTTCTATTACCTTTAAAAGGATTTTTTCTTCAGTTTTAACAGATAAGATTCAAAACGCAAATGAAAAATGACAAACCTAGAAAAGAATCAAAACAGTATACAACACTGAACACAATCCACGGAGATCTTCATGTTCAAGTGCAACCATACTGAACAGATGACAAAAGCTTTGCATATGATGTTTTATATCTAAAAAAAGGAGACGTTTTATTTGGAAATTGCTTCTTGGAAATACAAACATTTTTCATAGCGTGGGAAAGATATTTTCACTTTAGACAGTCCAAAAACATAAAGCAGGCATTTCTCCAACTTAAGACAATGCCGTAATTTTTTAAAGCACAATATAAAAAAACACTTGGAAAAATTAGGTTACTTACATAAGAGGAATATATTTAGCTCTCGCCAAAAGGCTTCCAATATAATTTCCAGCAGCTTGCCTGATGATGGCAGGATTATTTGGATCCTGTAATTTTTTCCAGAGATGTTCCAAAAATGCTTCTGCAAATCCCTGTAATGAATGAAGGTGTTGGTTTGATCTTTTTTCCCCGAATATATTTTATTTATTTTTAGAGAAGGCGGGAGGGAGGGGGGAAGAGAGGGAGAGAAGTATCAAGCAGCTGCCTCTTGTACGCACCCCTACCAGGAGACTAAACCTGAAATGTAGGCAGGTGCCCTGACCAGGAATCAAACCAGTGACCTTTTGCTTTGCGTGGCAATGCCTAACCAACTGAGTCACACCAGCCGGGCCTAGACTTATCTTTTTTAATGCTTAAGATATCCTAGCTGTCAGAATCCTAAGATTTTAACTCACCAATGTGGGGAAGTTCTAGTATCTCAGTTATATTACTAGATAATAAATACTGTTATCGTGGTTATTTTTAAAACACCTTGAGAGAACATTAAGAACCAAAGGCAGAGCTGGGTGCAGAATGGAACGAGTGGCTGCTGCTGAGTTAATAAAAAAGTACCCATGCAGAACACTGACAACTCAGTAGATTCAAAGTCCATTAAAAATTCAGAAAGAAAGCTCTTACATGGCGGCAAATCATTAGACTCTGGAATATCCTTGGATAATAGTTATAAAATGAATTACCCTGAAATGGGTTTATGTATAATAATCAACAATAAGAACTTTCATAAAAGTACTGGAATGGCATTTTGGTCTGGGACAGATGAAGATGCAGCAAACCTTAGGGAAAATTCATGACTTTGAATTATGAAGTCAGGAACAAAAATGATTTTATAGGCGAAGAAATTGTGGAACTGATAGGCCATGTTTCTAACGATTATAGCAAAAGAAGCAGTTTTATTTGCATACTTCTAAGTCATGGTGATGAAAGAATGATTTTTGGAACAGACAGACCTGTTGACCTGAGAAAAAGAACAAGTTTTTTCAGGGGGGATTATTGTAGAAATTTAACTGGAAAACTCAAACCTTTCATTACTCAGGCCTGCCGAGGTTCAGGACTGGACTGCGGCACTGAAACCGACAATGGCACTGACGATGACATGGCATGTCAAAAAATACCAGTTGAAGCAGACTTCCTATATGCGTACTCTACAGCACCTGGTTACTATTCCTGGTGAAATGCAAAGGATGGGTCCTGGTTCATCCAATCACTTTGTGCTATGCTGAAACTATACACGCGCAAGTTTAAGCTTATGCACATTCTTGCGCAGTTTAACCGAAAGGTAGCAATAGAATTCGAGTCCTTTTCCTTTGATTCTAATTTTCATGCAAAGAAAAAGATTCCATGTATTGTCTATGTTCACAAAAGAACTGTATTTTTATCACTAAAGAAATGTATATTTTTTAGTTTTTATGCCAAGTGAGGGAAATGGTATAACTGGTGCTGTATTTTCCCATCATTTAAATCTAGTCTGGTACTCCAGTTTGTACTTTTGAAACATGCCACCTTCACAGCAATAGAACTACTATGAAGCTACCTCAAATTCAGAATCAGGTAGCTGAAAATGAACTTAATTAGGAATAAATAAATGGTAATGGTACAACTATGAGAGGAGAGGAACTGATTATAAATTAACAGTTCTCATAATCAGCAAGTTTTAGCAACACTATGCTATGAAATTTCAAGTAATTATGGGAAGAAACAGAGTAATTTCAATGATATTGACACGCTCTCATTTAAAAGTATGTATTCTAGTTTTTGTCAACCTATAGAAATGACAGAATAATGTATGATAATGGGATAATGTCACAATAATATCCACAGTATGCTCTGTAGTCAAATTTTTTACCATATTATTTTCCACTGAAGTTTATGATCATAGGAGAATGATACTGTTAGAACTATATACAGTTCTCTGAAATGAAAGGATGGTAAACACATAGGACTCCAGAAATCATTAAGTCTTCCCCACTCTGGTGTCCAGGGAAACTGAAGGCCAGCAAGGAGAAGCAGGAGCACAGCCTCCAGTCTGGGAGGGCAGGCTCCAAGCCTCCTCCTTCACTCAGAAAGGTGAAGAGCCACCCACAGCGTCATGTGTCCTGGTTTTCATTCAGGACATTTCACTTGAGCTTTCTTTTGCTCAGAGAAAGAAACTCGCATTTATGAATGACAGCTATTTTTTTTTTTATTTTACTATGTAACTTTTTCTAAGTAAATGAAGCATGTAGTATGATGACTTTGTAAATATTTGTTATTATGAATTTTTATTTCAAAATATAAATTCTAACAAAAAATTTTTAAAAGCCTCCTCCCGCCGTTAAATAATCAATCCAATGGATCCCAAAACAAGCTTAGCATCAAAATCAACCTTACAGGTTCAGTGGGTTTGTGACAGGGCTTTGCAATCACCTATTTTAAAAACTCTCCAAGTGGTTCTGATGTTTAGCAAGAAGTGGAAATCAGTGAAAATTCTCCACACTCACATGGGGACCACTTCAGGCGGTCCTTTCAGAGTACAAAGCAACCTTCCAGTCTTGGACTGCATATAGCGAAAGAACTTCACCAGTATGTGCAGTCACTTAACTAATTATGCTTCTTTTTGACAAAGGATGCAGCCTCCAGCTTCTTCTAAATAGCTCTTTTCAAAAACGATTAACACATACTTTGACGCAGGCTGATTTTAGCCTTCTTAACCATGACCAATACCCTCCTGATTGTTCTAGAAAGCTACAAAGTAAGTGCAAAGGAGAAGAGTCTTCCAATCATTTTTTCCCCCAAAATAGAAAGCCAAATCCTACAGTTTTTAAAACGTGGATTACAAAGTTAGTTTGGGCTAGCAAGAATCAACTCAGAGAGAATAGAAAAAAATAAACAGTTAAATAACCCATATGAGCCCTGGCCTGGTAGCTCAGTTGGTTAGAGAATTATCTGGATATACCAAGGTTGCGGGTTCAATCCCTGTTCAGGGCACATACAAGAATCAACCAATTAAGTGGAGCAATAAATTGATGTTTGTTTCTCTTTCCCCCTCCCCGCTCTCTAAAATCAATAAAATAAGCCCTGGCTGGTATGGTTCAGTGGGTCGAGCAATGCCCTTCAAACTGAGGGCTCGCCAGTTCAATTCCCAGTAAGGGCACGTGCCTCGGTTGTGGGCTTGGTCCCCAGCTGGGACCGAGAGGCAACCAATCGGTGTTTCACATATCAATGTTTCTCTCCCCTTCTTTCTCCCTCCCTTTCCCTCTCTCTAAAAAAATCAATAAACTAAAAAAAAATAAATAAAATGCAATATCCCTTATGAGATTTTAATAGAGGCTTGAATTTAAACGAAAGCACACCACCTAGTGGGCCAAACACAGGACGGCATTTTTAGAGCAGCTGGCTGAGCAGAAAGGCAGCGATGCCCTCTGCTCTTCCAAACATTAAAGGCAGGTACCTTGTTACTTTTGTACCAGGAAAGTGAATGCAAGAAAAAGAAATACTTGCTTCATGATCTCCCTTCTCTACTGTCCATCCCCTAGTCATAAAGGGAAAACTGTGCGTAAGAATAACATAAGCTATGATAATGTTAATGACATACTCACCAACTTAAAGCTACAGAGGTAAAACATGAAAAACTGGACATGGCAGGAGGCATGGGTGGGCAACAGGAGTTTGTCAAAGATGATGATGAGATCTCGATATAAATCCTTTGTTTTGTTGATATCAATCTTACCTACAGAAAAAATATGGCATTTCAGCTTTATAAATACATTATTTTCAAGCTACCGGTTTCATTTACCAAAGTTTAAAAAGAAAACAATACCATTAAGAAATACATCATCATCCACTATGCTATGATTAAAACAAAATGCCATTTTCATTTTGCACACATTTTCTTTTTCAAGTATAATAATCTGGCTCTGGCAGGAAGCAGAGCCTTACCCCACACACACTGCTCTGATGCCATAGTGAAGCCTTCTAAAGGGCGATTTTACAATTCATGGGACAGAAGTCCTTTGATCCAGTAATTTTACTGCTAGGAACTTATTAAACCAAGTAACTGAAGACAATGTACAAGAATGTTCATTAGACTACTATTTATAATCACAAAAAGGGGCAGGGGTAAAAGAGACCAGTTAAATCCATACGATCAATAGCAATTATTTTAAAAGAACAGTGAATGGTATGAGAAAACATTCACAATAGGTGAAGAGGGCGGATTATGAAACACTACATATAGTGTGGCCCCCAAATCCACTGAAAAACACATTCATACATATACACATGCTAACAAAAAAGAAAAAATTTTTTATCAAAATGCTTATAATAGTTCTCTAAATAGTAGGAATGTGGCTATTTAAAATGCCTTTTTTAATCCTTTCCTAGTTTCCAAATTTTCTCTAGTCAACATGTGTTATTTTTTATAACAGCAAAAAAAAGTTAAAATGGTTAACAGTCAATTCTCAGATTCAAGTTTCATTCTTAAATCTAAGCAATGTGAATAGAAAAAATTCTTTGTTTTCATGTCAAAGCCTCTAAACTAAAAGTTCCACAAGACTAAAAGTTCCATGAGGGCAAGAAGTGTACCGATTTGTCCACTTCAGTACCAACACCTGGCACAATCACAGTACCAAGATCCTCTAAACTGAGTAGATAACACCACGCAACACATATCAGTGTCTACTACACAACTGCTAAATGTGTTCAGCAACTTCAGTTTAATCTGATCTCCACCTAAACCTGACCAAACGCCATATATAATCTTTTAACATTGTAGTTAGCGAAAACATCAAGGGCTTTGAAGACAGATGACTGAGCCTGAATATCAGTGACACCATTTTCAAGCTTTATTATACTGGCAAGCAACTTAATCTCTCTAAACCTTCTTTTCCTCATACTCAAAATAGTAATTTTTACAGAATTTCTTCAGTATTAGATAATGTATGAGAAACACCCACACAGTGCCAGGTGCACAGCAGGTATTCAATAAAGAGAGGCTATTGTGACTAGTACAGGTAATGACAGTACTCACCATCTACATAGCAGATATCCTTAATGTAGGACAAAAGTAAAGATAGCAGGATGTCCAGGCGTTCAGCAACAGGATGGACCATCTGATTGAGCCTTTCAGGGTCAGCCTTTGTTTCGTGTTCAGTAACTTCATCTTCATCCTTGGAAGATAATGTAAACACTGACATTAAAAATTTCAGGTGCTGGGGGAGGGGGTATAAGGGGACTAAATGGTAATTGAAAAAAATATAAATAAGATTTTTTTTAAATTCAGGAAAAGTAGTTTAGTAGGAAAACTGTCGGAAGTGTTTATTTCCTTTAAAAGGTAAAACAAAGAAAACCCATTCCAGGCAGGCGCTCTCAACCAGGGGTACAAATCAGAACCACTCGTGGAATCTGAAGTAAAAGCACAGGTTCAGAGACCCAGCCTCCGATTCTTATCTAGAAGACCCACGTAGAGCATGACCATGATTTTCCCAGCTCCTGGCACCCACTGTGGTGGGCACTGTTGGTGCCAGGTCTCCTTTCCCAGGACAGGGCACCCATCCCCCAGCTTCTCTGAGTTTTGGCTGCAAATAGCTCACAGCTGCCCCCCCTTTCCCAGAAGACTACCGTCAGCAGAACAGGAACCAGAACTGCCCCTGTGTTCCTTCCAGCGACCCCCCACCTCAGAACTAATGACTGACTGACAAGGGGTCATCAGAGACCATCTCCCTCTTCTCAAGCTCGGACCAACTCCGTGGCGCAATCACGTTCCAGAGCTCCTGGCGGGGTCAGGCCGTAGCTGCTTTCCAAATGAAACCAAGCTCTTGCTTACTGCCCCTGCCCTTTCCCGCCCCTCACAACCTGGTCCAAGGGAACCCAAACCCCCGTCTCAGCTCTCCTCTCAGTGAACCCAGCTTAAGGCATTGTACCAGGTAAAGACGTACTGTGTTAAGGTATACAACTTATAAAATACAGAAATTAAAATCGTATGCTCTTCTATTTATCACTCCCTCACCAATAATAATATGGTTACAAAAACAAACAATAAAAGTGAAGTCTGTTTACCAAACCCAAATTCAAACCTTGGAAATAAAGCAACATGTCGCAGTAAGCAACACTGAAGCAAGCTACTTCATTTAAGAAATCGCTTTCAAAAAAAAAATCTATTTTAAACCAAAGCCTTGAAGAAGATTAGATGCCACTGGCTATCTCTTCCCACATTCTGGACTTATGAACCAGGTATGCCTGCTTTCACTAATAAATGCTAACCATATTAAACAGTCCTTCTGTGGCATCTGTTCCACTCTCACTTTGAGCTGCTATTTCCTCAGCGTCTTCAATATCCTGCCGTGATGCACTCACCTACGTTATAACAAAAAAAAGAAAGAAAGAAACCATTTAAAATACAATTACATCATTTGGGGAATGAAAATTCATCTTGAATACCCACTTTATTTAAAGGTGTCCAAAATAGTGCCGTAACTCATTACATAATTAAGGTGCAAACCTATCAATTGGTTTGAGCCATTAAGGAATTTACAAGATTATAAACCAAGCCCCTTTTACTACTTATATAAAGTCATTATGAACTATAGTGTAATAGTCTAAGTTTGGAGAGCTTCAGCAAAATCAACATTTATTCCAATTCCTACTATACACAAATACATACATGTAGTATAAGAAGCATATTATCAATTTACTGAGCAGAAAAATGATGAAATGCAAGTGAATTTTGAATGACAAAGTATTTATTTTGTTATATAACTCTTCAAGTATCTTGCTTAACTTATCATTCAAATCATGCCTCTTTTTTACTATCTAAACGCGAACGACTTTCTGAATGTACTCTAAAATGTTCCATAGTAGGACTTCTGGTCAAGATGGTGACATAGGTAAACACGGCTTGCCTGCTCGCACAACCACATCAAAATCACAACTAAAATATAGAGCAGCGATCACTCAGAACCAACAGAAATCGAGTTGAATGGAAGTCTTACAACTACAGAAATAAAGAAACCACATCAATCCAGACTGGTAGGAGGGGTGGAGGGGTGGAGACATGGAACAAGCCAGTCCCGAATCCACGTGTAGTGGAAGAAAATTCAGGAGGAATATCTCGGGCGTGAGGTGTCCCTGCACCACACCAGACCCCCCAGCCCAGGGTTCCAGTGCCAGGAAGGTAAGTTCCCATAACTTCTGGTTCTAAACACAGGCAGGGATTGAGTCAGGGGAACAAAATGCAGGAGTTCCAAGCAGCTCCTCTTAAAAGAACCCACACATGGACTTACCTAGACTCATTCCCTCTGAGCTCCAGCACATAGGCAGCAGCTTAAAAGGCACCAGTGGCATATAGGGAAGAACTGAAGTGACTGCCATCAAGGCAGGAGCTAGGCGACAACTTTCTCCCAGACAGAAAGGTGGGCAAAAGGCATTGTCCCTTTTCTGAACCCACAGCCACAGAGCCGGTAGGCACATACCGTATCTGTGATGCCATCAACCTGGCTTACACTGCTTACCCCATCCTGGAGATCCCATGAGACTCTATTCCACCCAACTTATAGACCCACCCAAGATATGAATGGCTGGTCTTGGCTCATGCTTCACAATTTCCTAAATCCTTCAAACAAGCAACAGCCAATCTCAGTATCCCACAACCCACAACCCCCCTACCTCTTGCTAAGTGGCCCCAGGCTCAGCACTAGCAGCAGCCAGTCTAGATTCACAGCTTGGCTTCGCCTGGGAACCTCCAAGTCTAGCACAAGTAGCAGCCATCCCAGATAGCTCTTTAGCTAACGCAGGATGGCCCCAGGCAGAACACAAGTAGGGGATGACTTTGGCCTGCAACACCCAGGAAATCCCAGTGCTTGCGCACCCAGTGGACAGCTAAAGACCATGTCAAAGCACCTTCACCCTGCCCCAGCACAGCTGTTACTCCACAGGGGGTGGAGGTTGCTGGACAATGGTCAGAGCCAGTCCTTTCAGCTGACTGACCTGGGTAACTCCCTCCCATTGATCTTCCAACAGCAACCAACACTCAGCTAAAAAGGGAGGGTGTACTCAGCCCACACAAAGGGTACACCTCAAATATCCAGCTTGAGTGATACGAGAGGCTCTGCCACTGGACTCTACAGAACACCTACTAAACTGGGCCACACTACTAAGACAGGGAGTCATAGCAGCTCTACCGAATACATAGAAACAAACACAGGGTGACTGCCGAAATGAGGACACAAAGAAACATGGCCCAAATGAAAGAACAGATCAAAACTCCAGAAAAAGAACTAAACAAAATGTAGATGAGCAATCTATTAGATGCAGAGTTCAAAACACTGGTTAGACGGATGCTCAAAGAACTCTGTGAGGATCTCAACAGCATAAAAAAGATCCAGTCATAAATGAAGGATAAACTAATTGAAATAACAATTTACAAGGAAACAACACTAGAGTGGATGAAGCTGAGAATCAAATCAATGATTTGGAAAATAAGGAAGAAAAAAACAACCAATCAAGACAACAAGAAGAAAAAAGAATAAAAAAAAAAGAGAGTAGTGTAATGAGCCTCTGGAACAACTTCAACTGTTCCAACATTTGTATCACAGGGGTGCCAGGAGAAGAAGAGAAAGAGCAAGAAATTGGAAATCTTTTTGAAAAAATACTGAAAGAAAACTTCCCTAATTTGGTGAAGGAAATAGACACGCAAGTCCAGGAAGCACAGAGTCCCAAACAAGATGGATGTAAAGAGGCCCACTACAAGACACATCATAATGAAAATGCTAAAGGTTAAAGATAAAGAAAGAATCTTAAAAGCAGCAAGAGAAAAGTAGTTAGTTACCTGTTATAAGACTGTCAGCTGATTTCTCAAAAGAAACTTTGCAGGCAAGAAATATGGAAAGTCAGGAAAAGCAGGGACCTACAGCCAAGACTGCTCTACCCAGCAAAGCTAACATTTACAAATGAAGGGCAGATACAGAGCTTCCCAGACAAGAAAAAACTAAAGTAGTTCATCATTATCAAACCCTTATTAAATTAAATGTTAAAGAGACTTATTTAAGAAAAAGATCAAAACTATGAATAATAAAATGGCAAAAATATTTACCTATGAACAACTGAATCTAAAAAACAAACTAAGCAAACAAGAAGAACTGGGGCAGAAACATGGATATGGAGAGCATTTTGATGTTTGCCAGATGGGAGGGGAGAGTGGGGTACCAACCCTAGCATATATGCCTCTCGCCCCTGCCTCCTTCTCTCTTTACACCACAAACCCCAACCGAGATCTCTAACCACCCCACTTAGTAACCATCCACACTCTCTAAGATGCAGTGTCCCCCTCCACACTGAACAGACTACCTCTAATCACCAAATCTAAGGACTTCTGCTTTTCTCATTTTCTTTAAAAATATCAGCAATACTTCATGCTGCTAACCAAACCCTTCCTTCTTCCAGATCTTCCCCACTTATTCACGCTCTTAGGTGTAACTCCCACTTCCTATCATACTTCCTCTCTCCTGTCCTAAATTATGTCATCGTAAAGGTTTATACTCAGTCCCCTACCTGCAGCTACAGCTGCTTAGTGAGCATTCGCCATCTAGCTTCCTGCCTGCATACCTCGATCCATCAGAAATGGAACTCATCATCTTCCAATTTCCTCCTGACTTTTCTTACTACTGTTAATGTCAACATCAAGATTCCAAAGGGAGCTACCTTTGAAGGATTCCTTTCCTTTACCCTCTATTCTCTCTCCACTTCCTACCTAGTCTTGAGAACCAGTTCACCTATCTTCCACAATGACAAGAGAATCCACCACTTTTCTTTCATTCCCACTGCACCTTATTTCAGGTCTCCTTAAATGCATTCCTGACTCCGTCTGATTACATCAGGTTTCCTAGCTCATAACAATGCATGTGTTCCATTCATAGCATGCACCACACCTGTACTTTTACACTGGTGTGACTATCTAATGCCATGTGCTCCAACCATGAGAAACGGACTGTCTATAATCCCCAGTACATCAATAAATGTCAAGAAATGTACACAAAATGAATCAAAAGTGGAAACACGGATTCTCTTCTATTGCTGCTACTACTGTTTCAAATACTATGATTATAACAAATACATTTAATAAAGGAAATTAAGGAGAAAACAAATTATTAAATACTTACATCCAACTTGAGTAACTTTTCAATGACAAGCTCTAGAATTTCATGCCTCAAGGTTGGAAAATACACACTAATCCTTAGTAAGTTATGAACATAACATTCCTAAAACATAAAAAGATAAGCATTTCAACAGAATGTTCAGTTATGTAAGAAAAGCATCAATTACACAATCTTCAGTTCCAATTACTTAAACAGAAAAAACAGACTATCCAGTAACACTAAAACTATACTGTTCATATATACTTTCCACTTGTATATAGCAGGGTAGTCTGTTGCATGTTAATGTGTAAATTACCCCCAATAAAATATTAGAACAGTTTTGTTAAGATATATTTCATATCCAATTCTCCCATTTAAAGCGTACAGTTCACAGTTTTGTAGTACAATCACTATTGTGCAACCATCATCATAACCAATTTTAGAACATTTTCATCACCCTAAAAAGGAACCCTGTTATCTTTTCACACAGTACCTCTCTCCTCAGCCCTCAGTAACCACTAGTCTATTTTCTATCTCTATGAATTTGCCTATTCTAGGCATTTCATATAAGTGCAATTTAAATTATGTGGTTATTCAGGTTTTCAAGGTTCATTCATGTTGTAGCAAGTAAGTCATTCCTTTTAATTGCCCAAAAATATTTCACTGTATAGATATACCACATTTTGTTTATTCATCAACCAATAATACATTTGGTTATTTCTGATATTTTGTCTGATAAATAATGCTGCTTTGGACATTCATGTAAGTTTTGTGTGGACAAATGTGTTCATTTCTCCCGGGTGTATAACCAGCAGTGGAAATGCTGAGTCATGTGGCAATTCTGGTTTGTTTTTTTAGGAACTGTCGAACTGTTTTCCATTTCCATTTCCACACCAGCTGCACTATTTCCCAATTTACATTTTATTCTGCAACATTAGAGGGTTCTGATTTCTCTACATCTTCATCACCACCTGTTATTACCTTTTTGAGTACAGCCTTCCTAATAGGTGCAAAGTGGTATTTTATTGTGGTTTTTGATTTGCATTTCCTTGATGGTTAATGATGTAAAGCTTTTCATATGCTCACTGGCTATTTAACTTTTTTTGAGAAACACCTATTCAGATCCTTTGCTCATTTTAAATTGGATTATTTGCATTTTTATTATTGAGCTAAGAGTTCTTTATATATTCTAGACACAACCTTTATCGAGTATGTGATTTATAAATATTCTCTCCCATTATTTGGGCTGTCTTTTCACTTTTCAAGTGTCCTATGAAGTACGACTGTTTTTAATTATGATCAAGTCCAATTTACCTACTTTTTTCTCTGATTGTTTTTTCAGTGTCATGTCCATAAACTGTTGCCTAGTCCAAAGTCACAAAAATTTTAACCTATATTTCCAAGATTTTTTTTAGCTTTTACATTTATGTCTTTGATCCATTTTAAGTTCATTTTTGTATGTGGTCTGAAGAGTGTCCTACTTCATCTTTGCATGTAGATATGCACTTGTTCCAGAACTACGTGTTGAAAAAGACTATTCTTTCCCCCATTAAATTGTCTAGTACAACTGGGCTTCGTATTATGATGTTATATTCTGTGACCATGCTGAACTCATTCATTAGCTCTAACAGTGTTTCTGTGAATTCTTTAGGATTTTTCTACATGTGAGATTATGTCATCTGCAAACAGAAATGGTTTTACTTCTTCCTTTCCAGTCTGGATGCGTTTTCATTTTCTTGCCTAACTGCTCTGGCCAGAACCTTCAGTACAACACTGAACAAAAGTGGCGAGGCAGAAATCCTTGTTTAGTTCCTTATCTTATGGGAAAGCTTCCAGTCTTTCACTATTGGGTAAGATGTTAGCTGTGAGATTTTTATAAAAAAAGATTTTATTTATTTGTTTTAGAGAGATGGAAGGAGAAAGAGAGGGAGATAAACACTGATGTATGAGAGCTACATCAACTGTTTGCCTCTTGTACACCCCCAACTGGGGACCTGGCCCACAACCAAGACCCGTGCCCTGACCGGGTATCGAACTGGCAACCTTTCAGTTCACAGGCTGGCGGCTCAATCCACTGAGCCACACCAGCCAGGGCAACTGCGAGATTTTCATAGGTGCCCTTTCTCAGATTAAAAAAGGTCCCCTCTGTTTTTGTCAAGAAAGGGTTTTGCTATTTGTGAAATGCTTTTTCCTGCATCTACTGGGATGATCACATAGTTTTTGTCACTTATTCTATTGACATGGTAGGTTACAGTAATTGATTTTAAGGTATTAAGTCAACCTTGTATTCCTAGGGTATATTTCACTTGGTCATGGTGCGTAATTCTTTTTATCTGTTTGCTAGATTCAGTTTTCTGGTATTTTGTTGAAAACTTTTGCATCTCTGTTCATAGGAGATACAACATTTATAATATTCCACTTGAAGAAGACTATCACAAACAAAAATTTATCGACTCCGTATAATATTTGTAATATCTTAGTTAGCAAAAAATAATCTTAGAAGGGAACCACTATTATTTATTGAAAACAATACAAATGAACTGAAACTCAGAAAGGAATAAGTAAAACTTAAACCAGAAATCATCTATAGAAGGCTCTGCCTTCATGTTCAAATAAGGCATATTCACAATTGATAATACATGAACTATTACCTTCTAGTAATTTTCATCCGTATAACCATTAAGCCTATTCAGATATTTTTTAAATAAACTCTGCCTTTTACTTGCACATAGGAATTAAGGTGGCACAAGGGTCCTCAGTCACTTGCTAAGAAGGGAATCTGGGTCAAATTCTTAGACCTAACATCATCCAAAACTAAATCACAAAACACAATTTTCCCATTATTTTCCCCATGAAAAGATTTCTTACCAATGTTCTCTCGGATTTTCGAACAAACGGAAATTTTTCTACCAGTATTGGCATAAGAAACCATGGTGTCCTAGTGGGGGAAAAAAAATCAACCCGCCTATGTTAACTGAACTTTCTTGGAAGGGAACATTTCCATTCTAAGAGCAAATATGGATACAGGAGGCAAACAGTAACTCGTACCTCAAGCAATTAGAACTTAAAATTAATGCATAGCTTCAGAGAAAATCTGTAACTTAAGGCAAGACAAGCTTCTATTCACTTTGATATCAAGAGTAAATTAAAGGGGAATTCTTTTTTCTACAAAATCAAAAAAGAACATCAGTTTAATATGTAAACATTTCCTGCTGCACACATAAATTATCAACTTGGACTTTTTTAAAGTTAGCAAATAAACTTACAGAGGAAACTTACGTCCATCCCTCCAAAAGAAACCTATACACCTTAAAATCTTTCTTAGGATTACAATTTTTATTCAAATGGCATGACATAAACACACACAGATTTCTCACTGAAAACTTTTGGGTATCATATCTGTTGAAGATAAAAGCAAAATTCCAACCACTATCCATAACTTGGTGGCAAATTTGCATGCAAGTTTTAAAAAATAAAGACAATGAATAAAGAATTAAAATGCCATTTTTTGTAGAATGTGATGTTATAGCAATAGGATACAAAAAAACATGTAGCACACAACTTGAGTTTTGCTTCTGTAAATATTTTCTAAGTTCTTACTAACTGATTGCAGTTTTCTTGAGACTTAAACATCACAATTCAAATAAGTAACAAAGGTGTACTCACGATGGGACATATCTTGCTATTATTTGCAAGGCCCTGTGACATGTGTCAAAATTTGCAGGAAGATCTACAAGACAAAAAAATGAAGAGTATGAGGAGCAAAATATTGAAAGCTTAAAAGTTAAGTACTTGAAATTAAAAGCATCTGCAACCAAAACTGAATCATTTATCGGAGAAATAATTTCAAGATTTTTCTCCACAGTCAATTATCAATGATGACTAAGTGGACTAATTATATAAGTAAAGCATTAAAGGTAATTAATTGCATGTTAGTGCTACATATATATATTGAAGACAGTATATACATATGTATGTATGTATATATACATATACGTAAAAAAACACATTCCAACAAAGGTTGCTATTAAGCTTTATCATTCAGCATGCATTCTCTAAGACACAGCAGGCTTTTTTTTTTTTTTTGCTTTAATCCACTTTATACTTACTATCATCTTCATCATCAGAATCTGAAACATCTATGTCACCTTCCTTAATGACCACTCGGGCTTTTGAATGAAAAACAAAATATGTTATTCTTCTATCATTGACCTACATGAAAAAGTGATTTCCCCACTGTCCATACTAGTACAATGATTAAACTTACAGTCTGGTAGGAAAAAATGTCACGTAACTTTATAGTAATTTTTAAACAACTAAATATTCCTGAGTTCTAAGACTTCACTAATTAAAGCAAACCACAACCCATAAACATTACGGTGACAAATCAAGATACTTCCAAAGAAGTTATTACAGGGAACAGATATGTACCAGAACTGCTGCCAACATGTATCCTGGAATCTTCAATGGTGACACAATCTCAAAGTGTACTGGAAAGGTAGTATTTTAAAAAAGAGATATTTAAAAAATGAAAAATTAAAGCAAGAAAAGAGGAACCACTTACGAGGTACAAAATGAGAAGCAATCATGCTGAGACATGGTCTAAGGAAGACAGTCTGTGCTGATACAAGGTTGCCAAGAAAAGCCAAATACTCCTCCACCACTGTCTGACTTCTATTCAACCACTGCAATCTCTAGATACAGGAGGAAGAAAAACAAAAGAAACATTTTACTGATACAAAAATTACTTTTCAGAGTCCTGAATCACATACTAGTCAGAGAAATAAATGGTGAACTTACCAAGAGAATATTGATAAGCTGCTCAAAGTCTTTGGTCAAGTACATGAGCGAGGAACGGAATTCTAACAGCCAGTTAATGATCTGGTCATCCTTAAGTTAAACAAAGAAAAGTACTTTCAAAATCACAAATCTTCTAAAATAACAGAGAAGATGATATCTATCTTAAATCTATCACCTATCAGTAATATTTAAATTAGGAAAAAAGTCACAAACTTGGACTTAAGCCAAAATTAGGATGAACATTTCTTCGTTCGTACAAAACTGAAAAAAGATGTTACAATAAATTTGCCCATTTTAGAAAAAAATGTAGTAACTCATACTGGAAAAAAAATTAAATGCAATACTTCCTTCTCACCACCTGTTTGCCCTAAAAAAGTAAAAACCCCTCAAATGTTGATACCTAGGACTTTTGAATAACCATGGAATTATAGCAAATATTATAAGACTACAAGGACCTTAGCCAAAGAACACATATGCATGACCCATGGACATGGACAATGGCATGGGGGTTGCCTGAGGAGGGGGGACTGGGTATAAGTGGGCAAAGGGGGAAAAAGTGGGGACAACTGTAATAGAATAAACAATAAAATATAATTTTTTTAAAAAGAGAAAAGACCACAAGGACCAACAGCTACCTCTATCTCCTCTATATCCATCCTAACATGGAAGCATGTTGATAATATTCAGTGTAGGCTGATTAACTAAAGTCATCAATAAATATAAATTTTTCTCAATCCAACCTGTCATTGGGTTTAAATGTATTAAAATGAAGGAATGAAGGAATGAATAAATAAGTAAATGTATTAAGATGTGCTATAGTTCGGACCAGTGTGGCTCGGTTGGGCATCATCCACAAAGTGAAAGGTCACCAGTTCAATTCCGGGTCAGGGTATATGCCTGGGTTGCAGCCCAGTCCCCAGTTGGGAGGTAACTGATCACTGTTTCTCTCACACATCAATGCTTCTCTCCCTCTTCTCCTCTTTCCCTTTCCCTCTCTCTAGAAATAAATAAATAAAATCTTTAAAAACCATGTGTTATATATAAATGAAGATGCCACTACTTCATGAAATGCTTTTAAGGTAATAAAATTACTGATAACAACTTTTAGTGACATGGAAAAAAACTGCTAAATGAAAAAGATCTTTGACGAATCTGAAGATTAAGTTAGAATTTAACCCATGGGTATTAAAAAAAAGAAAAGAAAGAAAACAAGCCTTAAATAAAATGCAGTACAAGTTACATAAAATATTGTTTGTATTCATGCATACATAAGAAAAAATTTTAAAGCCCCATTTGGAAAGAAAATGGTTCATGTAGATTGACTCAGTAGGAAGAGATCTGAAAAAAAAAATTCAGTGTTGTACCTATAGTAACAGACTATTAACAGTTCTGTAACTAGAGTAATAGACAATTAATAGACAGGGTTGTACCTACAATTATAAACTATTTGTAGGATTTAGCAAGAACATACCAGGTGCCAAGCATGGTGCACAATTCCGTACATAGGCACCTTTTCCTAATCCTACCAACACTGCAAAAGGATTACTGTTATTCCCATTTCACAGTTGAGGAAACTGAGGCGAAGAGAGATTAATAATCAACTTGCCCAACCAAGAAGCCAATAACTAGGTTCGACCTGTCTGGGCCAAAGCCTAAGCTCCACCCACTCTCCCACAATGCCTTGCACCTCTTTTACCCTACCTTCATTCAACCACTGAGTACTTTCTACTTGCTATGTGATAAACTTCAATGAGATTATTTTCTGATGAAACCCCAAGTAAGCTGGTGGGAAAATAAATTACAACTAATATGCAATATGGTGATCTCTTAATGTCCACAATCGTGAAGGGTAACATTAATGGTGTCTCACTACCACCTAAGGCAAAGAAGACAAGCTAAGTTACTTGAAAATAAAACAAGTTGGCTCTATCCTATCTCCTTTCCATTAAAAGAAAAAGTGCAACAAAATTATAAGAATAACACTTAGAGCTCCATTTTTTAAAGTAAATCAGTCAGACTCTGGTACTTTAGTAATTAACTATTACCAGAAGCAAATTACTTGCATTATCCCTCTGAACTAACAGAGACATAACCGATGTGATTATCCGTATGTCGAGATACCAAGGATGAGAAGTGCTGATACAGAATACAGTGGGATACAAAGAAAATGGTCCTTTGTACTTGCAGAAGACGACAAGGGTCAGGGGAGCTTTAAACAGGAAGTGGTGCTGCTGCTGTCTTTAAACAAAGTGAGTATTCTTTGGGGGCTAGACTCCTTACAGAAGGAAAAGCATGTTTTTAAAAAACCAAAAGTAGTTCAGCGTGGCTGGAGTACACGGTAAGCAAACCAACAGATAGGGCTGGGGAGCACAGTGGGGTCACATAAACCACTGAAGTCCTTGTAAGCCAATTTGCAATTAGGAAGATCTGCTGGAAGTGTGAGGACATGAACTGAATGAACCACCATATGCTTAGAGAGAACCAGGGGAAGTTCCATTACAGAAAATGACATTTTCGCTGGATCTCAAAGACTAACAGTTTTGTAGATTACAGTAATACAGTCTCCTACTTAAGATCATCTGACTTATAACTTTTTGACTTCACAGTGGTGAAGATATAAATTTAGTAGAAACCGTACTTCAAATTTTGAACTTTGATCTTTCCCAGGCTAGTGATATGGGGCACAAAGCTCTCTCATCAAGTTGGGCAAAGGTAGTGAGATGATTTTGTCCAATTGGAGATCACTGTAAGTGTTCTGAGCACGTTTAAGGTAGACTAGGCTAAGCTACGGTGTTCAATAGGTTAGGTATATTAAATCCATTTCAGACTTAAGGTATTTTCAACTTACAATGGGTCTGACCCCATCATAAGTCAAGGAGCACCTGTAATAGTAAACACTAAAATAATACTTACTTTGTGCCAGGCACTGTTCTAAGACGTTAACATATACTAACTCCTTTAATCCCTACAACCACTGCACGAGGTAAGCATTACCGCTGGTTCCCATTTTATAGATGGGGACACTGAGGTACAGAAGTGCAGTAATTTGCCTTCAGTTACAAAGCTAGTAAGGGAAGGAGGCCATGCAGCCAGATACAAAAGACCTCCTGCAGCCAGGAAGAAAAGGCACATGCAAAGGCATAAAGATGAAAATAAGCAGCAAATTCATGGAATAAAGTACCTAATGAGACTGACCATAGGAAAAAAATGCTACAGGATTAAGAAGATGGCAGCCAAGTAGGCGGAAGCTGAGCCCACATGCTTGTGCCTCCAGCACAGATATTCATTCAGCTGATATTCCAACAAGTGACCTGAATAATCAACGGAATCTCAGCTGATGTGAATTTTTGAAGCCAAGGAGTACAGATGATACTTTGCACCATCCAGTATGAGATTTTGTAAGTTGAGAGGGAAATGCCCTGTGGGAGGCACCCGCAGCAGAGCAGAGGACAGGCAGAAAATGCAGCTTAGAGGCTCCCCACTCCCAGAGCAGGGCCCTGGACCCACACAGGAAACCACCAGCTCTAATCGGGAGAGACTCAGAGGCATATACCAAGTCTGGGACACTTAGGCTACCTACACACAGCAAACATGCGTCCATAGCTGCAGCGTCAACCCGAGAGTTCCAGAGACAAACTCTATCTCCTGATATTGTCAGAGGCACTGGCAGACCGTGGACAGTGGACGGCCCTGACCGAGAGAGGCTCTGTGCTTTTGGGGAGGTGGAGTGTGTAGAGAACTCACCCAGGGCTTGGTGCTGCAGTGTGGGAGTCACACAGAGACTCTTTTAGAAGAGGAGCTGAGGTGAGACTTGGCAGGGACCCTGCGCTTGCAGAGGCTCTGCCAAAAAGGAAACCAGAGGGAAAGTGCAGTTTCGTCCCACTGAGTCCAGCTACACAGGAAGAGCAGAAAGGGTCAGGCTGAAGCGACTGTGGGACCTGACCCAGCAGGACTGGCAAGCAGGGGCTTTGCAGAGCAGAGAAGAGGCCTGAGTCTCCTGCGAGAGCAGCAGGCTGGGGACTGGACAGCCAAGAGCTGAATGTCTGAGGTTCGTTGCAGCCAGAAAGGACCCCTCCCAAGCAGGCGTGCCCAGCCCTCAGCTGCGGGATTACCGGCTCTGCGGATCAGTGAGGCCAGGCTCAGGGGCCCCCTGCTCCACGCATATTCACAGGGGAAAGAAGGAAAAGCTCTAAAGGGCCCTTTCTGAACTTCTGTCAGACACTACGAGCTACCCTGGTTCCTCATGCCCTGATCCACTGAAACCAGCCTAGCAGAGATTAGAGGCAGGTGCAATAAGGGGCATTCAGGGCCCCGCCCAGCCTCAGCTCTTACACAGAGCTGCTATCAGTGCCAAGTAGGCAAGAGCTGCCCCGTTTACAGATTGGCCCCTCACAGGAAGCAGACAGTTAATACAACAGAAGCTACACATTACTGGAAATGATCTGGGACAGACCAATACCTGTGGTGGGAGGGGGTGCGGGTAAACGCTCCCACCATCTTCCTGGAAGGCTGAACAGTGCCTGGGGGTGGGGCAGGGGTAGTGACCCAGGGATTCCATCCTCCTAATCACACCAGAGGCCCCCTCTGGAGGCAGGTGGAGGTGGTACTGACAGTGCTCTTGAACATTACATGAACCACTCCTGGGCCTTGCGCTGACGGAAAGCCAGCAGGGCAAAACAGTGGGGACCAGCCAAGCCTGAAAGAGACAGCCCCAGACTGCGGATCACTTGGTCTCAAACAGGCTGCCTAGGGCTAGACCAGGACATCATCTGAAGTACCAGACGCTGATGCAGAAAGAGAATATAGTGGCAAATGGTAGACTCTGCTAAGACAAAATCCACTGTGATCTTCATTATTTGCATTATTTTTTCACCTGCATAGTTTTTAAACATTTTTTCTTTTTCTTCAAGATTGTTTCTATTATTTCACTATTTTTAAAAATTTTAGTCCATTTCAAATCTCCTATTTTACTCCTCCCTTCTCTTATTCCATTTTGCCTTCTTCCTTCCTTGTTTTAAATTTTATTTTTTTTCCCTTTCTATGACTTGTTTCTATTCCACACTCTTATTTTTCTTCCTTCCAGCCTCCCCAAACCATTTTTCTTGCCATTAGTCATCCCACATTGCTTTTCCCTTTCTTATAATATCCTTATTCTCTCTCCACCTTTATTAATCTTTGCTCACTGGTTGTTGGTGTGGTGGTGGTTGCTGTGTTTATTCAATTTTATTCCTAGATGTTCACTATTTTTGTATTTCAAATCTCAAATGTTACTGTTCCTCTCTCCTACTCCATTTTCCCTTCCTCTTGCCCTTTTTTCGTTTTAAATTTCATTTTTTCCCTCTTTTTGCCTGATTTTCATTCCTTACTTTTTTTTTCCCTCTCTCTGTCCTCCCAAAATCACTTTTTCTTCCTTTAGACATCACATAATCTTTTTTAAATTCCTTTTTCCCTTCTTATTCCTTTTCCACCTGTATTAATCTTTGCTCATTTGTCATTGATATTGCTGTGGTGGATGTTCTTCTTCAATTTTGTTCCTATTTTTTTCACTCTTTAAAAAAATTTTTTTTACCCAAATACTATACTTTTCCCTTTTCTTACTCCATTTTGCCTTCTTCCCTCCCTATTTTATGTACGATGTCAATTTTTCTTTCTTTCTTCACCTTGGTTCTATTCCCTTACTCTTCATATATCTCCTCCTTATACCCTCTCAAAACCATTTTTCTTTCAGTAGGTCATCTCATATTCATTTTTCCTTTCTTATAATAGTCTTAATCTCTTTCCACCTTTATTAATATTTGCTCATTTGTTGTTGATAGTGTGGTTGGGGATGGGGTTTACTTTTGCAGGTGTTGGTTTTATTTCCTGGGTTGTTTTGTTTCATTCTGGCAGCACTTGTACGACAGTGTATCAGACATGCTGGGTGGTGTGACTCTCAGTCAGCCACCCAGAGGGAAGAACCCACCAAAGAATGACCCAAAAACAACCAAACCGCAATTATAAGACAGCCCGCATAAATGGCATAAAGGGTATCCCAAGATAATCTAGCTTGGGAAATGAAGGAGACTGTACCACTGAGTCCCACAGGTCTCTACCACAGAAGGCCACCCTACGAAGACAGGGAGTCAAAGCAGATCAATCTAATACACAGGAACAAACAAAAATGGGCAGACAAAGAAACAACCCCCAACAGAAAAGAAAGGATGAAAGGATGAATCCCCAGAAAAAGCGTTAAATGAAATTGATGGAAGCGATCTATCAGACACAGAGTCCAAAAAAATGGTTATAGAAATGCTCAAGGAACTAGGTGAGAGCTACAAGGAACTGTACAGAAGCAACAAGGAACTTACTGGGAACTATATTGCATGAAAAAGCACATAGAAACTATGAATAAGGGCAAGGAGGAAATGAAGAATACATTACAAGTAATTAAAAGCAGGCTAGGTGAAGCAGAGGACTGAATCAGCAAGTTGGAGGAGAGGTAGAAAAAAACACCCAGCGAAATAAAATTTAAAAAACTCAAAAGAACAAAGATAGTTTAAAAGAGCTGCAGGATAACATGAAACATAGTAATATTCGTATCACAGGTATATCAGAAGAGAGGAAAAGGAGCAAGGGATAGAAAACCTGTTTGAAAAAGTAATGATGGAAAACTTCCCTAATTTGAGGAGAGAAAAAGTCACACAAGTCCAGGAAGTACAGAGGGTCCCAATCAAGAGGAACCCAAAGAGGCTCACTCCAAGACACATTATAATTAAATTGGCAAAATTTAAAGACAAATAGAGAATCCTAAAGGTAGCAAGGAAGAAAGAGCTAGTCACATACAAGGGAGCACCGATAAGGCTATCAGCTGACTTCTCGACAGAAACACTACAAGCCAGAACAGAATGGCAAGAAATATTTCAAGTAATGAAAAGCAAAGACCTGCAACCAAGACTGCTCTACACGGCAAGGCTCCCATTTAAAACAGATGGCGAAATAAGGAGCTTCCCAGACAAAAGGTTAAGAGTACATCTCCACCAAACCAGCACTGCAAGAGATGCTAAAGAGACTGCCTTAAGAAGATGAAGAAAAAGTCGGGAACACAGGTACGAAGGGAAAAAATGACAATGAATAAGTACCTATCAATAATAACCTTAAATGTAAATGGATTAAATTTTCCAATCCAAAGACATAAAAGTAGATGAATGATAAGAAAACATGACCTGAATATAGGCTATCTACAAGAGACTCACCTCAGAACAAAAGATCTACAAAGGCTGAAAATGAGAAGATAGAAATAAACATTCTAAGCGAACGGACATGAAAGTCACTACATAATATTTATGGGAGTAGTCCAACAAGAGGATATAACCCTTGTAAACATATATCCACCTAACACAGGAACCCCTAAATATATAAGGAAAATCTTGGAGGACTTCAAGAAAGATATTAACAAAAAACAATCATAAGGGGTTTTAAAACCACACTGTCAACAAAGGTTAGCTCTTCAAACAAAGAATCAACAAGGATATGGTGGCACTGAATGACACTCTAAATCAAATGGATTTCATTGATATATATAGAACCTTTCACCCCAAAGAAACAAAATATATTTCCTTTTCAAACGCACATAGAACATTTTCAAAGACAGTCCACATGGTAGGGCACAAAACAAACCTTAACAAATCCAAGAAAACTGAAATCATATCAAGCATCTTCTCAGATCACAATGGCTTGAAACTAAAACAAACCTCAAGGAAAAAACTCAAAAACATTCAAACACATGCAGAATGAATAGAATGTAATTAAATAATGAATGGGTTAACAATGAGGTCAAGGAAGAAATCATAAAGTATCTGGAAACAAATGAAAATAAACATACAACCCAAACCTATGGGACACTGAGAAGGAACTTTATAGCAATACAGGCTAAAGACAGAAAAATCTCGACTTTGGGCCAAGATACAGGTGTAGACAGATAGGCTTCAGTAGGAATTACAACCAGTACTCAAAACAAAAAGTACCCAGAATCATCAGAAAATTGAAGTGTATGGGAGTCCGACAACCAAGGATTTAAAGAAACCACATTCATCCAGATGGGTGGGAGGCATGGAGTCACGAAGATGCAGTGTAGCATGGAGAGGCTACACTGGTGGCAACAGAATGGATAGTTTCACATTCACATGTGGTGGATAAAAATCGGAAGGGATACACTGGGAGCCAGAAATTCCAGTTCCAGTCAAGACCACACAACCCAGGGCCCTAGCAGCAGGAAAATTAAGTCCGCATTACCTCTGACTATAAAAACCAGGGTGGGGTTGGGGCGCAGAAGAAACTGCCAGATTTTTGCCACTTAAAGTGCCGGTATGGACTTAGAATGTACGCAAACCTACACGGTCTGGGTTTCACCAACAGGGCAGCAGTTGTAGGTGAAAGACAAATACCATATGAGCTCACCTATATGAGGAACCTAATGAACAAAAATAAACTAATGAGCAAAATAGAAACAGAGGTATGGAAATATGGAACAGACTAATTGGTAGGGGGTTTATGATGGTGGAAAGCGGGGAAGGGATTAGTCAAAGAACATGAGTGAATGACCCATGGACATGGGCAACAGTGTGGGGGAATTGGGATTGACTGTGAAAGGAGGGGTAGGCTGGGTGGGGGAGGGCAAAGGGGAAAAAATTGTGACAACTGTAATAGAATAACAATTAAAAAAGTGTTTAAAAAAAAGCAAGGTACAAAGCAATGTGTATAGAATGTTAGCATATGTGAAGAATAAAAAAATAACAGAAAGAATAGATATAAAAAAAAATGCTACAGGCCAAAGAAATTGGTCCTTTAGTCTTCAATAGGCATGAAGTTTTTCAGTAGAGCAATGACATGTTTGGTATGTGATTTGGAGGTGATTTAGGCTGCACTACTGAGGATAAATTTTGGGAGTAACCACCAAAGAGATTACTGAAGAGTCCAGACAAGGGGACACTCACAAAGTAAGACTCAAAAGATTTTTTTTTTCCAAAAAGACCTGATAAATCAATGGATACGAGAGGTGAGAGTCCAGAAAGACTCCAAGGTCCCTAGCTCAACAGCCAGTTAAGCAATAAGTCAGTTAAGCACATGAAGGCTTCAGAACGAGGTTTGGGAGAGAGAAAATGCTAAGTCTGGGGTACATCTAACACTTATGGGCCAGCAGTTAAACAACTCTAGAGCCCACAAGAGCAATATGAGCTACAGATATAAATTTCAGAGTTATCGAGAAACAGGCAGATTTCAAAGCTCTGACGGTATAAAGTAGCTCACACAAAAGGAATCTGTAGAATGAGAAAAGTGTCAAGTTTGAAAACCCAATCAACACCAAATTTAAGAACCTGTCAAGGGAATAATTAAGAGGTAAGTGAAAGGAAGACAGGAAGATCAGAGAAACTAAGAGAGGTTTCAAAAAGTGGGTGGCCAACAGTGTCAAGTGCTACAAAGAATTAGTTTGAGGCTTGAAAATTAAAAAATGTCCACTGAAATCAGCATGTAAGAAATCCCTGGTAATCTTTTCATAGTAATTACAGCAGTGGCCTTAACAGTGGACTTAGCCATGAATGGGAAATAAGGAAGTGTAGGCCATCAGCGGGAGCAACGGCTAACTATTACAGAGCCCTCACTTTGCATGAGTGCCTGCTCTAAGTGCTTCTCATACAGTAACTCACTGGATGCTCATAAAACCTCTATGTTTAAAAACCCTCCATTGTTTTTCTGGTTTCACAGAGAGGAAGCAAAGGCAGAGAGATTAAACAACTTGCCCAAAATCACACACTGGTAACAGTGGAGTTGGAACCTTATCCCCAGTAATCTGACTACCATTTGCCAAGGTAACAGAGTATTCTTTCCAAAATTGGGTAATAAAGTGAGAAAAGGGAAACAAAATGTATTGAATTGTTACTGCATCAGAGGTAGATAGTGTATCTTAAACTCTGAAACACTGAAAGAGTAGCAGCTTCCAAAACAAATCATCTTTTGTTTTTTGATTTTGTTTTTGCATTGGAGAGACCTGAGAGTTGCCTACAGCATAGAGGAAAAGTATTAGAAAGGAAAACCTAAAGTAGGGTTTCTTAACTTTGGGACTACTGACACTTTGGGCTGCATAATTCTTTGTTGTGGAGGGCTGCACTGTGCACTGTAGAATGTGTAGCAGCATCCCTGTCATTCATTAGAGGCAAGTAACATCCTTCCCTTCCTCCTGTTGTAACAACTAAAAATGTCTCCAGTTTTTCCACCAAATAAAAGAAGGGGGTTAAACTGCCCCTGGTTGAAAACCACTCAATTAATGTAAGATGGGATCATAGAGAGAGCAGGTTTTAGAGGATGGAATAGGATCAAACAAAAGTGCAAACTAACATCTGTCCAAAGTGGCAACTAACTTTGCTGAAGATCAAACACAGAATTACCTTTATGTCTGGATCTGACAGCTGGTTCTTCAACAACTCATAGTCATTTGTTTCACCCTTAACAAGAAAGAGGAAAAAATAAGTCTTACTTGCTTTGCTTTCCTGTTAAAGATCAATTAGCAGGACTTTTAACTATATCTTAACATCTGATGAAATCACAAAAGAAACATTGTAACTCCTACTCATCAATTGTGGATTATAAAATCGTGACTACAAAAGTTTTAAAATTCATGTTAGTGGACTTCAATAGGATATAGATGTATATTACACATACATATGGTCATTATATGTCAATTATTCCTCAATTTAAATAAAACAAATGTCATTCATATTTTTCCTCTATTGCTAAGACTTAGTAGAATCACTTTTAAACTAATACAAAAACAAACCAAAAAAATAATAATAATCCTCATTAACAAAGCTGGTTTACTGTCCCAAAGTAATGCTTAGGTAATTCCTTAAGAAATAAAATGCCATGGTCTAATAGTTTTTTTTACTGTAGCACTTGCTGAAGTTTTTAAAAGATACCATGTAAATAAAGCAGCTGAAGAGGTGAAACCTCAGCAAAAGATTATTACTCTAATTTTGAGCTGACAGCATCACACTATTATGAAATATTTGTTTTCAAGTTATGTTATTATGTTAACTGGTCTTTAGTATAATAACTATAATTGTGTTCTGACCAACAAAAACAAATCTCAATATGTCAATTATGTGTCAAAAAGGCTAGGGAGGGGGCAACAGGGAACACGAAACTTCATGTGTTATCTGTTACCTTTTTGTACTTCAGCAAGACTTCTCTCACAGTTCCACCAAATCGAACGGTTTTTCTTGGGGGAGAGTTGAAGAAATCATTCTCTAATTCAAGCACATCTGAAATCCTGTACAACCAAGGTTATCAAGCTATTAACTGTATGACATAGAATGATAAAAATTACACTAACATCTAGCAAGCCACCACCATTCAGTTGGGCAACTGCTAAAGCCTCTTAACTGGACTCCCTGTTTATACTCTTGTCCCCCAACAATCCATTCTTCACACAAGAGATCTAATGATATTTCAAAAACTTCAAATAATACTACTCTACTCTCCTGTTTAACCTCCAAAGGTTTCCTGCTTCACTTAGAATACACGTCCAAGCTCCAAACTGCGGCCTAACACTCTGACCTCATTTCCAATTACTTACTATACTGCTATGAGTGTTCTTTCCATTCTAAAAATTTGCCAAGCTGGTTACCATTTCACTTGCTGTTCCCTGTTTCTGCACTTCTCAACCATTTTCATCTCATGGTACACATAACAATTACTTAAATTCTATGGCACACCAAAAAATAATTTTTTGCCAATCCAATCAAAAAACACTGGTGTAATTTTGATACATTCACACCAGATGGCTATTGTTGTGTTGGCTGTTGTCATTTTTTTATTTGACACTCTAACGGAAAATAGGTCAGTGCCACTTACTAAGTAGTCAAGAAGTCCTTTTTTTAATTGATGGGGGGGGAGGCAGGGAGAGAGGAGAGAGACAAACAGTGATTTGTTGTTCCACTTACTTAACATTTATTGGTTAATTCTTGTTTGTGCCCTGACCAGGGATCGAACCCACAACCATGGCGCATTGGGGCGATGCTCTAACCAACTGAGCTACCCGGCCAAGAGACTACTGCAAGTTTTAAAAATTTCTGTGGCAAAAGGTTGAAAATCGCTGCTCTTAAACACTCACTCCCCACATCTATACAAGGTTGTATTCTTGTCTTCATTCGAATTCAAGTTCAAATGTCAGCAATGTCTTCCCCATCAGAAATCTGAAATACCCATCCTTTCCCTCCCTGCTCACATTACCATGTTTTATTTCTTCACTGCAATTATCACTCTTTGAAATCATCCTGTTCCTCGGTTTACTCTCTTTCCCTTCCTAGACTGTAAGCTCTGATAGACTACTCTCCCCAGTATCAAACACAGTAGAGGTAAGCACTTAATAAAGTTAAGCCTCAAAGTGTTTTAGGGGGCAAGAAGCTTTAAAAACTTGAAAAAGATATAGACTGTTAAACATCTGTGTTGAGGCAAATCTTCAAACAAAAAAATTAAGATTCAATTTCCCATCAATGACAGCACTGCACTGATAATCCAAATAGCCTAGGAAAATCTTTCCAAATACAGACGAAGAAGCGGGAGAGAGGAATAAAAGAGGAGAATGAAGTCGGTACCCTGACCTGAGATGCTGTGAGGGAGGGAGCCCAGTGGGGAGAAAGGGGGACGCTGGACAGAGAATAGATTCATTTTCCCGGCCTCCCCCCGCCCCACCTTTAATATCCACTTAAAGCGTATGGGTTGCCCTGGTGTGGCTCGGTGGATTGAGCGCCGGCCTGCGAATCTAGAGGTCGCCATCAGATTCCCGGTCAGGGCGCATGCCTGGGTTGCGGGCCAGGTCCCTAGTTGGGAGTGTGCCAGAGACAACCGATCGATGTTACTCTCCCTCTTTGTCTCCCTCCCTTCTGCTCTAAAAATAAATACATAAAATCTTTCAAAAAAATTTTTAAGGAAAACAAAAAGCACGGGCTTACGCTTGAGAAGTTCCGATAGCCCTACACCCTCTTCTCCCACCCAACTTTATTAGCTCTGTCCCAGGCCCTTTCAGATCCGCTCCCCTAATGCCGCTCCTGGGCTTTGGTCCCAGTCGCTCAGAAGGAATCGGGCCGTACTCTTACCCAGGCCTGGATGCGCCCAACGTCTTCACTGCAGAGGCCGAAGCGGCCGCACCTCCAATCAACCGCGTGTGAAGTACTGGGGCCGCCATAGGGCCGGACAAATGCGACGACTGCGCCTCGCGACGGAAGTCGTGCTTCTTCTAGTACCGCCTTTGTTCCGGAAGCGGCCTTCAGCCAATCGAAAACCCCACGTGGGGAGAGCGCAGTGAGCCCGCGAGCTAGAGCGCCGCCAAAGCTTTCTCCTACATCAGGCCCCTTCTTCTACTTGGAGGACTTTCTCTGCCCAGCGAGGTGAGGGCCCTAGGGCGGCCTCCAGTACGCCCTGGAAGTATGGAGGTCCGTTGGGCCTGCCATGTCCAGCTTTAGGGATCCTCCCAAAAGGGCGGGACACCCAGGAGGCGCTAAACAGGGGCTGGGTTCCTTGATTATTAACTTTTTGGAGTCAAAGCATGCCTCTGTCAAACTGAAGAAGCTGAGGCCCTGTAGATGAACTCAAACCCTTAGACAGATGAAGTGGGCAGGGGTTTCATACTAGACTGCTTGACCCAAGAAACTGAGCTCTACAATCCACTGCACTAGCCCCAAGAATAATTTTATCCTAACGTAAACTGAGGTTTGACCAAGCGACTTACCCAAAAACCTCAAAGTGTGATGATACTGGGATAAGAAGTCAAAGAGCGAGAGGAGACCGTTTCCACGAGGTGTTAAGCCCTTGAACTTAAAATTTTAAAGGAGGTACAGGAGCCACACCAACAAAGCAGCGAAGGGCCTTACAGGCATAAGGAACAGCATGAGGCAAGGTATGCAGGATTGGGAGGCAGAGGGAAGGAGGAATAGCACCTCCTCGCCGCCTCTTAAGGGAAAATGTTGCAACCTTTGGAAACCCATCAAAAGTACATTATATAAGTTGCAGTACCATGTTAAATATAAAACACTGTTAAAATAAGTAACTGTCTTTCTGCCGTCTTCTCGGTATGGTCCCCCTATTGTTTCCCTCACTACTTTAGGGTTCCTCGGTATGGTCCCCCTATTGTTTCCCTAACTACTTTAGGGTTCGTGCAGAATTCATAATTGTTCTGAGCTTCATTCCAGGATGAATTTTTGCTTTGTTTTCATATACCCAGAAGACCTATTAAACTATTTTTTCAAAAGAGCAGCCTTCCCCTGGAGATAAATTTCACAGTCATCCCTAGAGTAGTTCTGCTGGTTAAACCCTCTTGGCTGAAAGTAACAGAAACTATTTCAAGCTAGCTTATGCATAAAAGGAGAATCTAAGGACACAAGGATACCTTAAGGCGTCAGAAAAGAATTTCTCATTGCCCAAGTTTGGGTCAGGTGTCCTTCACTAATCCAGTCTAGAGAGATGAGGTCATATTGTAGCAAATGGCTTTCAATCGTAGAGGGAATCAAGGCTGAGATACCAAAGATGAAATGCCATTTGCCCTGACTAATGCTATAGATGTTGAGATGCCATTTGCCCTGACTAATGCTATAGATGTTGAGATGCCATTTGCTCTGACTAATGCTGTAAATGCTTCTCTCCCGTCTCTGTAAACCCCTTTGCTCCAAATCTATACCATGCCTCCCAGGACCCTTCTCGGACCTGTAGCACGCCTCCCAAGACCCTTCCCATTTGGCCCAACATAAAAGGAGTGCGGGGCCATTGTTCTGGGCCCAGGCTTTGAGAGGATACTCCACTGGGCCCACGTGCGTAAATAAACTTTCCCTTCGTTACTCCCAGTGCCCTGTGAGTCTTTCCCGGTTCCGCTTTCTGCAACACAATGAAACTTTGCTGTGGATGACAGAGGATCACTATAAATGCCCAACAAATGTTTTTTAAATCCTTGAATGTAGGGAAGAGCCAGCGCAACAATTTCTAAATAGTAAAACCAAAAGTAGATACCCCATTTGTTCCTTTCCTCTTTCCAAGGAGTCAATGATTATGAGTCAACTATCTTTATAAATGCTCCATTCATTAATGAAGTACCTCATTAAAGATGTATATATACACATCATATAGGTGCATGTGTGTGTGCCTATTGACCCTTCATTTAGAGCCTTCCTTTTCCTAGTTATTACAGAGAAATATAAAGCAGAGTTTCTCTACCTTGGTAGTATTGACATTTTGGGCCAGATAATTGTTTTTTGAAGGAAGGAGGCTGTCCTGTGTATTGTGAAATGTTTAGCAGCATCTCTGGCCTTTGCCTATTAGATGACAGTAGCATTCCCCTCCTCCCTATTGTGACAAGCAAAAATGTTTCCAGATGCCAAATGGCCCGTGGGGGGCAATACTGAGAAAATTAAGAACCACTGGTATAAAGCATGGCCTTAGTAAACTTGTGGCCCAATTAAAGACACGAAACATATTTGAAACAATTAGAGAACAAAAAAGAAAACATAGTAAAATTATATTGCAGTCATAACAGTTTGATTTTTCATTTGCTAATCTTGGGGGAACATAGAAAAAAATAATTTACCATTTTATTCTGTTGGAAAACAATGGTGGTCATATACAAGAGCCTCATGGTGTTTAATGCCTATTTGGAATGTTTTTTTCAGATTTTTATCAGAAGGATGCTACAGATAAAAGTACCTGAATTTTTCCCCACAATTTCTCAGAAAGCAACTGTGTCTGACTGAAGTTGTGAATCAGTAGCATATTTTCTTTTGTTTTATTGGCACAATTTCAGAAATTAGCTTTATCTGTCTTTCTAATTGGCTTTGGTTGGTAAGGACCACCTAACCTCAGCTTTACCTGTTCCTACAGGCTTTCAATCTAGTAGTAGTTCACATCTACAGTCATCTATTCAACAAATATCTATAGAACACCTGGCACCTAGGTACCAGGCCCTGTGCTATGCATTTGACTATATGTGGTCAGCAAACACTACTACTAACAGTTCTTGCCCTCATGAACCTTACCATCTAATGAGAGAAACTGGCATTGATCAAATATGAATTTAACAAATATATTAATACATTTGGTACTATATGTGGTTCTATAATAGGCAGAGTTTACCTCTTCAGGGAGCTCAGGGAAGCTTCCCTGAGAAAGTGATAAATAGAGTTGAACTCTAAGAATCGCTAAGGGTGAAAGGATGAGGCTAAGGGATGTTGGTGGCTGAGATGAAGAGAATCAGTTGATAACAAAGCCAAAACAGGAATCCTAAACTAAATAAATGATTGTCTGGGAATCCGTTTGTAATGCCAATATTCCTTGCCCTTCTTTACAGTCAAATTATATTAGTCTTTTTGCAAAGCAAGATAAAAAGATAACAGCAGTCTCAGCTAAGTGGATGTTAAGTTTTAGAAGTAAGATATTATTTAACAGCAATTCACCATGGTATAATCTGGCAACAGTACTGGAAAGTTTTGTCCACAGGAAATCATTTAACTGAAAATTCACTTCTGTAGTAAAGGATAAAGAACACCCTAAAACTGCGTTTAGCTGAATGATCCATTTCCCCATTTATTAAAATAGTATGGCAAATACATAGTGTATGATATAAATGCAGGTTAAGAAGAAAGAATGGCACAGTAAAAAGAGCATTAAACTCTAGAGCGGTGCCTTGGCTGGTGCGGCTCAGTTGGTTGGAGTGTCCTCCTGTATACTGAAAGGTCACGTGTTTCAATTCCCCGTCAGGGCACATAACCAGGTTGCATGTTTGATCCCTGGTTGTGGCGTGTACAAGAAGACAACCAATTGATATTTCTCTCTCTCTCTCTCACTCAGCCCCGCCACCTTCCATCCCTCCTTCCCTCCCTTCTTCTCTCTCTAAAAGCAATGAAAAAATATCCTCGGGTGAGAATAAAAATAAAAATAAATAAATAAATAAACTCTAGAGCAGTATGCCTTGACCTAGCTTAGAGGGTTAAACTAGTAGCTCACCAATTTCTGCCCAACTGAGAAACAAAAATCAGAAAAATATTCTTTCTCAGGCTGATCAAACCAGACTACTGCTGAAATAAGTTCTTAATTACTGTCCATTTCTACTTTTCCAAAAGTACTACATCACTTTATTAAGCATAACTAATGGCCCACATGCCATTATGTCCTGCAAAGTCAAGCTATGGAAGAGCATATGATGGGGAATCTACACTGGGTTTGTGGACTATAGTGTTGGAAGCCCTAGTTATACCACATGCAATCTATAATTGCACTCAGAGAGACAGGACATGACTTATGCAGAGAATCATTTTTGTTTTCTATGTATTCCCTAGCATTTAGTATTAACTAAAGTAAAAAATATATCAATGTAATCACTTTTTATTAACTAACTCAGTTTTCGAATTCTTGAGTAAGACCAAAGGTAAAAATGAGACTCTTTGAATGATGTTATTATAAAGCTAAGTCCAAAATACTTCAGTGTATTTTTTTTTCTTGATTTGAGAATGAGAATAGGGCAGAGAAAGTGAGCATAGGGCAGAGAGAATCATCGGTCTGTTGTTCCACTTACTTATGCATTTATTCGTTGATTCTTGTATGTGCCCTGACAAAGGATCAAACTCACAGCCTGAGCTTGTCAGGATGTTGCTCTAATCAACTGAGCTACCCAGCCAAGACTTACTTCAATGTATTTTATATGTCCTGTGGGAGAAACAAGAGAGAGAGAGAGAAGATTCCAGCCTTCAAGGAGCTTACAAACCTGTAAAATCATATTTAACTTGCACATTAACTACTTTAGAGAAACTTTAAAAGGGAGCAAAAAAGCAAAGGTACAGAACAAGATGTATAGTATCCTACTATTTACATTTTTTTTAAAAAGCACACACACACATACGTATGTTGGATTTTGCATTCTCAATACGTACATCAGACACTAATGATTGGGAAAGGGCCCTGGAAGATGGGGGTTAGGGGCTGGAGGAAGACTTACTTTTCACTGAATAGCCTTTAGTACTATTTCACTTTTAAAAGAACTATGTTTGTGTACTGCCTCTAGTTAAAATGTTCTGGTGGTAAGGGAAATGTAAAAGGCTTCATTATCTTTTCTGAGCTCAAATTCAGACCTCTAAGATGATATTTAATGACGCTATTTACAATGCAGTGAAATGATAATTATACTGATTTATTGGAAAGAAGACTTAAACTCAGAGCCACTAACCAGCTATGCAATTTTAAGCAGTTCACTTATGATTTTTGTTTGTTAGCTTTGGAGGAGGGAAGGGACTGGACTAAATGGCCTATGGAATTCTCAAAGTCAATGGGCAATCATTAGGAGCTGATTGGTTCATAACTATTTGTTAGATCCAAATTTATTATTGCTTAAAAACATTTATTAAAGAAACATTTATTAGATTACAAACAACCAAAATCCCCATCAATAGGAAGCAAGTTAAATTAATTATGATGCAGCCACTGAATGGAATACTATGTGCTCATATGATCTTTGACATGTTAAGTGAAAAAAGCAATGAGCAGTATGTAAAAAATGCTGGAATATATAAGTACTTTAGATATATAAATTAATATAATATATAATGAATATATATTATATATAAATAAAGGATTTATAAGAAACTAAGAACATTTTTTAATGTCTATCAATTGCACTGTGCCAAAGATTGTAATGATTGTAATGAAGTATGTGCCATTTATGCTCTTAAAATTTTGTAATATGGAAACATATTACCTAGCCAAAAATTTAAATTTCAAAGATCTGTCCATCCTATAAGAACGGTTCTTTTAAAATGTGAAAAAAAATAGCCCCAGCTGGTGTAGCTAAGTGGATTGGGTGTCAGCCCGCGAACCAAAGGGTCACCAGTTCAATTCCCCAGTCAGGGCACATGCTGCGTTGCAGGCCAGTTCCCCAGTAGGGGGCACGTGACAGGCAACCACACATTGATGTTTCTCTCCCTCTCTTTCTCCCTCCCTTCCCCTCTGTCTAAAAATAAAATAAATAAAATCTTAAAAAAATAAATAGTAAAAAAAATAAACTGGGAAAGTTTAGTGTTTTTAAAATACATAAATACCTATCTTCATTAAGGTGATTAAAGCTGTTTCTATTTATCTTTCAAGGGGACCATCTTCTCCTTCTAGGCACTATTGGTAGCATCTGAAATTCACTAATCACAGTTCTTAAGAACCACCTCTATTTACACAAATAAAATCCAATCATATTAGTATTGATTAGCCATTGCAAGATTAAAGGCTTTTCTGTAGATTGCTGCAATCTCAAGGGATGAATATATACACCCCTCTACAATGTCCTTTGCACTCAACTGTTGCATATATTTATTCCTTAAAAAGAAATTTATAAATGTCATATGGTTTATACATTGCTAGTTTAAGCCAACTATGCTTTTTTTAAATTGTAGTGAAATACACATAAAATTGTCTTAATCATTTTTAAGTGTATGATACAGTAGTGTTAAGTACATTCACATTGTTGTACAACCCACCTCCAGAACTCTTGTCATCTGACATTATACCCTATAAGTAACTCCCCAGTGTCCCCTCTCCCCAGCCCCTAGCAACCAGCATTCTACCTTCTGTCTCTATGGATTTGATTTTCTATAAATATTATATAAGTGGAATCATACAGTATTTGTCCTATTTCACTGAGGAGATTGTCCTTCCAACTATTCTTTTTTCCAGGCATCTGTAATGCATAAAGTCTTCCAGCTTGAGTGAACTGTTTAAAATTACAAATATAAAATACTGATGCACAGCACAGAAAATGGGAAGAAATGTAAAAACAGCTAAAATTTTTGCAAGTTTTAATTAAAAGTATAATGCCACCTAAAAAATATAGGGTCTTTTGCTTTTTTTTTTTTTTTTTTGCCTATAACTGGAAATTTCAAAAGGGAAATACCTCTGTACTAGAGCATTCTTACATAAACAATCCACTGATACAAAGAAAGAACACAAAAGGCGGGCAGGCCCATATGAATTCTATTTTATCATACACAGGCAATCAAAATGCAATCAAATCAGCAGATTTTAAATCCTTGGGAAAAAGGGAAATTCAGATGTTTACTAAAATCAAACGAACATATAAATATAAATTGTAGCATAACACATTGATTGTGTTATCCTTTTTGGTAGCTAATGAGGTCACAAAGTATCCTTAAAATCAAGGAGTTGAATTTTCAATGTCCATTCTGTAGGAATTATATTAACTTACATCTTCGCCCAGAGTACATGAGACATTATTTTCCATTTGGAATGCTGGAATGCTTTTGCAAGAGAAGTCTATTAAAAAAAAAGGAAACTTATCACAAAGTTCATTTGGAATGGCATAATTTATTATGGCTTAAAGTTATGGCAATAAATAACTTTATTATCTGAAGCTGGAAAACTCTCCCCAGTACTGAAACGTGTGTACTTGGCAAAGGCAGTCTGCTGGTCTGAGATTTCCAAAATGAGGCTAATGTATTTGTGCTTTTATGAAGTTGGAGCTTAAATCTGTAGAAACATTGGTGAGTTCTGGAAAGAAAAAAAACAATTTTAATTTTAGATGACATTTACAAACATAGACTGGAACAAAAAAAATTAGAGTTGTTGATTTTCATTTCTCTCTCTCTGAAAGTAAGGCTGTAAATAGAGAAGTAATCCATTGACTAATCTAGGGTATTACAACCCAAGTTACAATTAACAGGCTTAAAAAAAGGCTCATTAATAACTTTAACTTGGAAGGAAAGCTTAGTATAGCATGAGCCTCAAAGTCCAACTCGGGGCCTAAGTTCCCACCCCTGCCGCCCGCAGAGCACTCAGAGCCTCTCTGCCTGGCCAGCAGACTGCTCAAGGCCTGAGCATCACCACCAGTACATTACAGACTCCACTGACAGCAAATGCCGGGCACCAAAAAATGAAGTCTCATTCTGGGAGTCAGAGACTCAGCAAATCACCTCTCCTCAGGCCAGCAGACCAAGATGAAGTGGCCAGCTTCTCTGAGGAGAGAAGAGCACCCTCAGATTTGGGTTTCACTGGAGCAGAGTGCCTGGCAGGCCAGGCCCCTCTTCCCTCTGCCTCGGGCCAGCTGTTCTTGGTCAGGTGCATGGCTTCAGCTGATGCGACTGGAGTCAGAGTAACTGTACCCCAGGCAAACAATGGTAGCAGGAGTTTTCTCTAGTTATATAAGCAGCCACATAATATCCTTCATTTTGCTTTTTGACCCTTAGAGCCTAAAATATTTACTATCTGTGCCTAAATAGTAAATTTGTCAAGGCCTGTTTTATTAATTTTTTTAAAGTTATAATAGACATTTACTTAATATATTACAGCCCAGATGGTTCTAAATTGTACCTGTCAGGTTTAACCAACATCATTAAAATACTGAGGGCAGATGCCTCCACAGATTTTAATTACACGATTATTTCTTTGCCCCTTCTTCTCTTTCTTTCCTTTTCTGAATAACCTCTTTCAGATATGGTTCGAGGTAGAATTTATCCTCTTCATATCTTGTTCACTAATCTTTAGGCAAAATTTGTTGCCTCATGGACAGGTCCAGGGCTCTGTTAATGTGAAACACCTTGTCCTTATACAGGTTCTCGGGAAGCCTTCTTATGACTTCTTTTACATTGTCATCCACACGTACTGTATCTTTTCGCATTACCTCCAGTTTATTGAATCCCACAACATTGTAATACTATTTTCGAATATCCTCTAGCCACAGGGTTGATGCTGTTAACAGCAGGCCTGCTCTCCATTTGACCCAAGACTGAAGCATTGCCTACTGGGTAAGTCCAAGGGGGCCTCAACTCCTGTTTTAGGTAAGTATTTATCTTACAATCATATAGAGAAACATACCATAACATCTGATGTTTACCTGATGTCATCTTTGCAGCAAAAAAAAAAAAATTCTGTACAAGTAAATAAACACCTGAAAGTGTCTTCCAAGATGAATACCCATGGAGCCTACACTTAGGTTAAAAACTGTTGTTAAAATCTAAGAGGTCTGTTTTCAGCTTAGAACTGGGAGAACCCTTGGCAGTTATTCTCTAATTACTGGCCTATTGCCATTATGTACTTCATAACAGAACCCACAAGTAGAATTAAGAACACAAAATACCCTGCTTAAAAAAGCCTTCAAAGGTCAGTCTCAGTTGGTGCCCCCTGCCCTTTCTTTCTCTGTCTCTCTCTCTCCAACCTCTGGGTCTCAAGCATCCTTGCCTATAGCATCAGGCTATCTTTTCCCAAATGTGTCCCCAGCAAGCCATGGACTATTACACCTCTGTGCCTTTCTGTTGATGCTTTCTTCTTTGCATGGAATGTTCTTCCCATCTTCTTTGTCCAGTGAACTACTTTAGGATCCAACTAAAAACTCTCCCACCTATTACACACCTATATTCTGAAGGAACTTTGACTCAACTTGTTATATTACACTGCACACATATATTGTTATCCCATACCTCTCTCCCCCTTGATAAACAACTCTTGGAGAGCAGGGACATCTGATTTAGCTCCGAATCCCCAAGCCTAATGTAATGCCTGGCACTTGCTGGCAATTCAATAAATGTCTGGTCAATTAATTAATTATTTAAAGGACATTGCATGGCTCTTCCTGTCAAAAATAATTCTTCCATTAAGAATTAGGCAAGCACTAGACTACTTCTTCTAAAATGGTCTCCTCTTTAGAGCCATTCATTTATCGCACATTGCTGTTTCTCTCCCTTTTTCCCTCCCTTCCCCTCTCTCTAAAACAGTAAATTAAAAAAAAAAAAGCCATTTCTTTGCAAGTCTATAACCTTTCTGATGGCAAGGTCTGCATTCTAATTATTTCAATTATGTATTTCACCTGAATAGAATGGGAAAAAAGTTATCTCATTCACTAATACCAAATCCTTTCCTTCTAGAATTATTTTGGTTAGTGTTTTGTTCCTTTTGTCTTTTTTTTTTTAATAAAAATAAACAAACCACTGCCTTCCTTTCAGGCAGAACTGTCATCTTCCACTAAGTAGCCAAAATGACTAACAGAAAGGGAGAGACGAGATACGTTCCCTAGGTCTTTTAGAATACATGGAGTTGTTCCTTTGGCCACATACATGCAAATCTACAAGAAAGGTGATATTGTAGACATCAAGGGAACTGGGCACTCTTCAAAAAGGAATGCCCTACAAATGTTACTAGGACAAAACTAGAAGAGTCTACACTGTCACTAAGCAAGCAGTGGGACTGTTGTAAACAAGTTAAGGGAAAGGTTCTTGCCAAGAGAATTAAGGTATTTATTAAGTGTATTAAGCACTCTAAGAGGTAAGGTGACTTCCTGAAATGTGTGAAGGGAATGATCAGAAAAAGAAGAATGCCAAAGGGAAAAATACCTGGGTTCAACTGAAGCGCCAGCTTGCTCCATCCAGAGGATACTTTGTAAGAATGAATGGAAAGGAGCCTGAGTTGCTGGAACCCATTCACTATGAATTCATGGCATGATAAGTGTGAAAAAAAAGACCTCTGTACCATTAAAAATAAATAAATCACTGCAAGTATTTCATTTAAGAATCCAAGTGTCCAAAGTGTACAAAACCAAAGGCATCAAAATGTTTTGCCCACAGATTCTTTGTGATACACACACACACACACACACACACACACCCTAGAGAATGTGTATATATAGTCTCTTAAAGGAGAATTGGAGAAAGCTGTGAGGAAATTAAGAGTTTGACTTCCACTTTATATTCAGTTGTATTCCACTCTGAAAATGAAACCAACCAATATGCAATGAAGATGAACACCTTGCTATTTTTGAGCAACGAAAAGCATAACATAATCTCCAAAGTATTGCTCTGCCCTATATTCTTCCCCCTACCACCCAAAGAGCAGGCAATTTATGGAACAGAATTAGAAGAGCAGAAAATTGATATTCAACAATGTATACTACTATGACAGCACTTTACTCAACAAGAAGCAGGGTCACCAATTTGGATAGCTGCATGGTCTTTTCTACCTTTCTTATTGTCGAGGAGTTGGAAAGTTAAGCAGAATCCATTTTCAATAGTCTTAACCATAAAGTTCATCAAACAAGTTAGCACAAAGGGTGTTGTGATTAGTAGAAAGCACACGTGATTTCGTACAAGTAAGAAAATGTCCAAACTTCAAAATTGTTTTATTTCATTAGTACAGTTAACTTTTACCTTTAAGTTGACTCATGTAGTGTTTTTTTTTACTTAAATAAGTGTATTTTAAAAAGCAGCCAACACCATTGTAAATACAAAAACCAGTGTTGCTTGGCATAATAAAGGTTATTCACTGAAATGACTTTGTTAACACAAATGGTATTAAATCCTAGCTGAGGACGTGGGCACTTGTTGCCTACCAAAACATTAGAGGTATTAGAGATCACTAACCCCCAAGCTAAGGACATTCTCTTTGACATAATCACAAAGATTGAAAAACAACTGAAAAGAGAATAACTTTCCCACTGGAGAGTTCACTGCTATTTAATGAGGTGTCCCTGTACCACCTAAAATCATCTTGTTTCAGAAACAGCGCAGTCCCCCTCCCTTCTCCTACCTTAGAGCTCCAAGAAGAAATGTAATTCCACTCTCTCCTAACTGGGCTGAAAGAAATAAAGTGATCACACTAGTATGTGGTAAAATAGGTAAAACCTTACAGCTCAGAGAACTAGGTTTCAAAACTTACCAAAGTTCCAAAAATCTAATTCCTAAAGGAAAAAGCCATTTCACCTCCACTAACTTAATTTTTTGAACAGAAGGAGTTGAGGAAATGGCTAGAATGTATACCTGGAAATGATCAAGAAATAATGTAGGTGAAGATTCCTTCCAAGGCAGTTACTTGGCAGAGGCCTGAGCATCTGGTTCTGTACTGCGGAAGGTGACTGTTCGCAGTGGTGGGGGCGGGCGCACTTTCACGGAGCATTGACTGCTGGGCCTCAGTAGCTAGAGCCAGGGATGCAGGGAGCTGGGACATAGTGTCAGGGACTTCCTGACTTAGCTCCTGGCCTGCTGGGCGGGTCCTGGGCATGTGAAGACTGGCTGAGAGCAAGCTCTTGAACTAAAACGCTGCTCTTGGGGACCTGTTAGGTGTCATACAGGGTGTCCTGGACAGCCGGAGTGACCTGCGGGTCCACAGATTGGGTCTGAAAACACGGGGCTGGCAGAAGCTGGATCAGGAAGACTTGGGTGGCCAGAGCCTGGGCTTGGGCAGCCTGAAGAGCTGGAGGCTGAGTTTGAGAGGTGGGAGAAAGATTCTGGAAATCACTCTCTGAGGCTACAGGGACCTGGAGATGGCTCTGTGCAGCCACAGACACAGGGGTGGATCTGAGAGGCCACAGGCACCAGGGGGTGTCTCTGCGGGACCACCGGGGCTGCAGTTTGGATCTTGGAAACCAAGGTGTCCAGAGGCCGCCCTATAGAGGACAAGGGGGAAGCAGGCAGGCTTGTAGAGGCAAGAGTGACTGGAGGCTGGCTAACAGAGGCCAAGGAAACTACAGGCAGGCTCTTAGAATAAAGAATAGCTAGAGGCTGGCTGGTAGAGGCAAGGGGACTACAGGCGGGCTCTTAGAGGTGAGAATGGTGAGAGGCAGAGGCCGGTCCAGGGGAGATGGAGTGTACTCTGGCTGCACCAGATGGGTCTCTGGTCGTCCAGCCTCCGGGTCCAGAGGACCAGCATCAGGGCCTGGGGCACAGACTCCTTCTGAACTTTTGACAGCGTCTGGTTCCGGGCTCAGATCCTCTCTGCCAAAGCCTTCGGCATCGCCACTCTCCTTGGCATTTCTCATTCCGCCTTTGTCCTCGTCCTCCTCTGCTAGCTGTTTTTCTGCCTGGCCTGTGAGGGTCATACGCAGAAGACAAGAGGTCCTTTCGGGGCGCCTCCTGCGGCGCCAGCCAGGCTGGAGCTGGCCCACGGTGGCAGAAAAGGTGAAAGAGAAGCTGGGGTTGCTGGTCTGGCTTAGCGCGTTCGCCACGGTGGCGGAGGGCACGCGGCAGGGAGTCTTCGAGGCCTCGTCAGGAATCGAGTCGATGTTTCCCGTGAACCACAAGACCCACCAGAGGAGGCTGAAGAAGATGATGATGGAACCCAGGTAGAGCAGCAAATCGTAGAAGAGCAGGTCGGCGAAGACCCCAATGAACAGCGCCGTTGCGCCCACCGTGTCAAAGACGACGCCCAGCCAAAAGAAATGCCGGTAAGGGCCCAGGCCCGTCCGCTTCCTGGTCTCCGCGATGGAGTTTCTTGAGACCTCCATGACCTCCCACTGTCGCCAGCGCCAGGTCCGCAGAGGGGACTGGTTGCGATACGTAGCCGAAGGCGGGCTGTGGCCATTGAATCCCCATGGCAACGGCAGGCGGGTGAGCCACGTAGGGGGCGGGGACAAAGAGCGGGAAAGCAAAGCCGCCTTTCACGCACCCTGAGGAAAAAGAGTGTCGCGCAGAAGAAGGACGCATGCGCGGTACGCCTCCTCGCCGCGCGGCCGCCTTCGCATATGCAGTTTCTTCTTTCCGTGCGCCCCTCGCGTATTCGCCGCGTGCTCCCAGATTAGGACTGTTTGGCGTTGCGCTTGAAGAATTTAATTCTGCCTACCTGGGTTTCTGGGTTTGGCCAACTTTCTTCCGCCCGCACCTGGCCTTCCAGAACGAATGCGAGATCCTGAAGGAGAGCAAAGGGCAAGGACTCTCTTCTTGTGACATCCCCTAATCAGCTGGTACAGCTCGTCCCGGGGTGCTGCCACCTTCTGAGGACTTAATAGTTTTCGTTTGTTTTGTAAAGAAGTGGCGAGGTTAGGGTCTGTTGTTAGAAAATACTAATTCCAGTTTTATCTATTTCCCCAGTAGTGACTGGACTGTTACATACTCGTGCTACTTAATAGCAGACCTAGAGGTGAATTCTTGGAGATTTACAAGCCCTTTCCAATTTCTTCCCTTTTATTGTAGCATTTGTTGACCTGTCTGACCAGATCCTTGGGAATGCTTAAACGATTACTTTTCCCACTATTCCCGACAGAGTAAAAAAGGAAAACTGTGTAAAAAAGTAGAAAAACTGATTGGAGCTTAAAAACTACAATAGCTTAAAAATGAACATTTCAAACTTGAGAATAGGGCGCGGGAAAATTAAAACAAGTTTTAAAACAAGTTTGCAATCATTTAGGTTATAGTATTAATGAAATGTCATAGGCCCTTGGTTCCTCAGTTCGAAAGGTGGAGTTTTTAAAAATAACCTTTTTTAAATTTTAGAATGGACAGATTTGTGGGAAAGTTGTAAACATGGTATACAGAGTTCCCCTATACTTCCAGATACTCAGTATCTGCTTTTCGCTTTAAGATTTTATTTATTTACCTTTTTTAGAGATAGGGGTAAGAGAAAAACCAATGTGTGGTTGCTTCTTGCATGCCCCCAACTGGAGACCATGCTTGCAACCCAGGCATGTGCCCTGACTGGGAATTGAACTGGCGACATTTTGGTTACCAAGCTGGTACTCAATGCACTGAACCACACCAGCCAGGGCCGCACTTTATTTTTTAAAATACATTACAAAGTTCCTTACTTATTTTTATAGGCGTTTCTAGAAGTTTAGGAAGCAATGTTTTGTGAACTTCTTGAACCAATCAGTAAAACTTCTGAAACTGGGTACCCCTGAAGTATGCTAAAGGGTACCTATCCCCTTTAATCAAGGGGATAGACCGTCAAGTAAGCATGAAGCTTTATTTATTGTCAGGTTTTCTCATTGGAGGATTTTATAATCTTTTAATACTTGATTCAAAATATCATCTCACTCTGATAAGTTGTGTGAAATGTATGGTCTGTTTATACCAAAATCACATGCTTGTGATTTTATCATAGTGTATTTCCTCATTTGATGTTATATTGGGTTGGCCAAAAAGTCCATTTAGTTTTTTCCATGAAATAAAAGACCTATTTTACATTTTCACCAATAACTTTATTGACTTAGATATATTTTGAGTATGTCTGCTATCTCCCACTATTGGCTTCCAGTTGGTAGAGGCCAGGGGTGCTGCTAAACATCTTCCAATGCATAAGACAGCCCCACAGCAAGGAATTATTTGGCGAAAATGTCAGTAGCCCCAAGAACCATCCCAAACCACTCTTGATATGTTCGACCACTCCCAGCACCTTCTCCGCACACAGCACAATACTTTTTTTGCATTTCAGTCGTGTTTTTATCTTTCTTAAAATAATAAAATAATACACTGAAAAATGTGTATTTTCTTCCACCTTTGATATTAAAATGACTGCACAAAAATTCACAAATTTTGATAAGTTTTTTTAAATGAACACTGATATGACAGCTGTCACAATACAACCCAACAAAATTGTTTCAAATGAAGTTAAAGACAGCTAAGCACTACTAGAGCCATCCTATGGAAAAAACTAAATGAACTTTTTGGCCAACCCAGTGTATATTAGTATTGGGTGAATGTTAATTTGTATGGGAAATGCCTTGACAGCATCTGCTCTCAATGTCCATTATGTATTCTTGTGTGTCTATAATGTTTTTAGAACAGATATGAGAATAGCCTATCTAATAATTGAATTTGCAAAAAAGATTCTTTAAGGCCTTTATAAAATGTTTTAAGTGATTATATATTTGAATTTATAGACAGGAATTTTACATATAAAGCTAAGAGCAGAGCGGTGCCCAAATGTGGGATAATCATTTGTGGGGAGGAGATAATGGCTTCTACCCTTTTATATGGCTACCATAGTTGCTCTATCATCGTTTTTCTGGCCATGAGCATCTGTGTATCAGTATCATCTTTTTTCCAGCTAATAATTTTCTGAGCTTATTCATATGGAAATTTTTTCATTTCAGTAAAGTCGATGCATTTTTCTTCTATTGGTATGACAGTACTCTAAATATGAACATACACATTTGTATATGATGGATTGTATCTTTTACAATCAAAAGTATGAAAGAACTTTTTTTTTGGTATTCTTAACAATATTTCAGATCTAATGAGATTTCCTACTAGTATTATAAATTCCTTTTAAATTCTATTACACAAATAAGGCTCAGATCCCTGTCTATAATTAGCTATGTCAACATTATTATAAGCTGTGAATTCTTCTAAATCTGGAAAGATGCTAGGGTTTAGGCTTCCAGTGCTTTAAGAGGCATATCTTTTTTTGTATGAAGCAACATTTAAGATCACTGGCAAAATATTCTGCCTTTTTCCTCTCTGATTTTATCACTATCTGCTAAGCATCATCTAGGAAACTTTCAGTTTGAATATTTTTAAACCCTTGTGTTCTAGAAAACATCATGATGAAATATTGAATATTTGTGTTCACAAATTCTGTTTATATTCTTCCAGTCTTTTTTTAAATTCTCACTTGAGGATATGCTTATTGATTTTAGAGAGAGAGAATGAAAGAGAAACATTGATGTGAAGGAGAAACATTGATTGGTTGCCTCTTGTACATGCCCCAACAGGGGATCAAACCCACAACCTGGATATGTGCCCTGGCCAGGGATCAAACCTGCAACCTTTTCTGGCACAGGACAAGACTCCAGCCAACAGAGCCACCCAGCCAGGGCCATTCTTCCAATCTTTAAATATTTTTTTGACTTGTAAATATTTGATCCTGTTGAATTGCTGCCCAAAAAAATACATGTGGATTCAAAATAAAGGCAAAGATTCTTTGGAATAAGAGAGAGTAAAAATGAATCAACTTGCCATTAGAATTTTTTTTTAATAAAACTAGTCTTTTGAAAATGTTCAGCCATCATGTGAAATGGATTTTCTAAATTCTGAATCTATCCTTAGTCTAGGGTTACCAAATTATTATAGAACCATTGCAGGGCACAGACCAAAAAACCCATTTTATAATCTACAATAGATAATTATACACTTAGGTGTTTTTTTAACACCAGACTCTACTAAAAAGGCATTTTAAAGGAAGTACATATTAGTTTATATTGTTTACTTTTCTGTGACAAACATGCTATTATTTAAACAAAACAACAGTAGGACTAGTTAACAGTGGCAGGAAATCTTAGTAATTTTAGAGTCTAAAAATTATGGGATTCTAGTATAGGCCCAGAAAATTACAATTCTTCAGCCTTTGGGGCTCAGTGGAAGAACTCTGTAAATAAATGGAAGACTCACCGCTGGCCATCTTTTATGGAATGGAACAACCACATTTTCTTTTACTTGTTCCACCTTCTTCAAAAAAAGAGCTAATTGTCCAGGAGAAAAACAGTGTGTTCTCTTCTCCAGAATGTTCCTTTTTCTGTTTGTTCATTTGTAGTTTAGGTGTGGTACAGTCATGTTTTTCATTTGTATTATGATCAAGTTCTCAGTATGAAAGGTGTCCCCAGTACAAGGTTCTGTGCCAAGATTGTGCCGTCTTTTTTAAAACTTGAGTATGTCATTCTGATTCTTCATAAAATCTTTCATAGTTCTTAAAAGTTTTCATAAGCTCTTTACAGAGTGAGGTACATTTTCTTGTATCACTGAAAGGTTTCCGATATTAGGAATAGCTTCACTTGAGTGCATTCTGTGTTTTAGATACTGTACTAACCTCTTTATTTGAATTGTCATTTAATTCCTACAACAGTCCTGTGAAATAGGTTTTATTATTATCTGTGTTTTATGATTGAAGAAAATGAGAAATGGAGACCAGCTCGTTCAGGGTCATATAGCCACTAGGTTGCAAATTGATGCATGATGCAGACCAGCATAGTGGACTGGAAGTCGGGAGAAATGGCTTCAAGACTTGCTATGTGCTGAGGCTGCAAATGCATTTGAGCAGAGTGCTTAGAAATGACTTCCAGCCTAAGAAAGAGACACAAGATATCAAATTTCTGTTTTAGGTGCTAGAATAGAGGTACACACAAGGGACAATGGAGCAAATCAGTGATAAACAAAGTGGGGCTCTGTGTTCTAAGCATAAATACTGAGGGAAAGAATGGCCTGCCTGGGTACTGGGTCTTTCAGCAAGGTATTACAGCTGTGTAGAGCAAGGAAGAATAAAAACACTGGTAATTAAGGAAATGGCCAGTGGGTCAATTTAGTTGACATGGTGTCTGTGGATTTGGGGGAAAGAGGGGTGGAGACACACAAGTGGTGAAATGAAGCTAGAAGGAGTTTGATGGTCAAGAGGTTTATGACATGACATACGGGTTAGACTTTGTGAGTAGGAGAAAACCACAGAAAAACCTTTAAGCAAGGGAATATGATCAAATTTACAGTTTCAGAGAGTGCCCTGTTAGTAAGTGGGAAAAGTAGACTGAAGATAGCAAGATTGTCACCAGGGATACCAGTTAATTAACGTTAAGATTCATGTAGTATTTTAAGAGAAAGGCATTAAGAGGATGACTGAGGCAGCAGTAGTGGGATATAGAATTAGTGCCTGACCAAAAAAAAAAAAAAAAAGTGTTTACGAAAGTAGAATTGACAAGGGAAGTCTGAAGAAACTTCTTTTAACGGGTCACAGCCTGCAGGTTAAAAAGCAAAACAAAACGAAACAAAAAAAACCACTGTCCTGAGGTCTCTCTAGCCCAGCAACTTTTATAGTCTGAAGGTATAAAGTGTGTCCCTAAATCACAGGCTTGAAACCTCTGTGAAGCTGGAGACTAACATCTATATTATTCAACATTGCATTCCTGCTGAAGGATTCTGAAACAGCTTTTAAAATAGCCATTACAGACCAAAAATTAAACACTATGTCCTTTGACTAATAGAATTAAATTCTGTCATCAGATGTGAGAAGAAAATTCAAGTTACCTTGCCTGATACAACCAAAACTTAAGGTTAAAATGTTAAAGAATACCACATCAGAAGTTTTGTGAAAGGCTGCTAATGTTTAAATGATACATGAGATTTCAAATTCTTCAAGTTGGACAAGGCTCAGAAGAAATTATACTTCTATTTTTCAATGTTTTTTAGTCACATGATGTTTTTGAGTAACTATTTTTAAAAAGTTATCTTTATGGGGAAAAAAAAAAAAAGAGCTTGCTTTACTGACCTGGTAGTAAAAAGTACTTCTTATACAAGAACACAGATCAAAGCCTTTCAAGTCAAACAGCACAACCAGCAGTGGATTGTTAAAAAGACATGATGCCCTGGCCAGGTAGCTCAGTTGGTTAGAGCATTGTTCCCATATGCTGAGATTGTGGGTTTGATTCCCAGTCAGGACACATGCAAGCATCAACCAAGGAATGCATAAATAAGTGTAAAAACAAATCGGTCTCTCTCAAATGAATAAATGAAAAAAATTTTTAAAAATTTATAAAAAACCATGGCAGCCCCGGCTGGTGTAGTTCAGTGGATTGAGCATCGGCCTGCAAACCAAAGGGTCACTGGTTTGATTCCCCAGTCAGGGCACATGCCTGTGTTACAGGCCAGGTTGCCAGCAGGGGGCGTGCGAGAGGCAACCACACATTGATGATTCTGTCTCTTCCTCTCTGTCTAAAAATTAATAAATAAAAAAAAATAAAATAAATAACTTAAAACAAAAAAAAAACATGGCTTGTCAGTTCTTTTTTATTAGGTAGGATCTTGATTAGACAATTATAACAACATACTTTCTCAGAGGAAGCTACTTTCACATTTCAAATTAGTTTTTTCTTTCATTTTTTAATATATTTTTTACTTTTTTTTTTTAAGAGAGACATCAATTTGTTGTTCCACATATTTATGCATTCCTTGGTTGATTCTTGTATGTGCCCTGACTGGGGGGTTGAACCTGCAATCTTTCTGTATCAAGACAATACTCTAACCAACTGAGCTACCCAACCAGGGCAATTTCTTTCTTAAGTCAATTAAGTGAATAATTTAATTATTCATTTATTGGCCAAGGAGGAATATATGTATGTATGTATTTTTTAAGAAAGAATTTATGAACCGAGGAAATATGAGCAATTGCTTGTTAACTGTCCATGATAGTACCTGTGTTTAAGTTTTGGAAATAGATTTATTTTACATTGATAATACCTTTTAGTTGGAAACCATTGGTCTCCCTTTTGTTTTACCTACTGCTAAAATGCTGTGACTAAATGATGTGACATACTTTAAGCCAATGATTATTAGTTCTGCACATTACAATCACTTGGAGAATTTATAGCAAATACTAATGCCTGGGCCCCACGCTCAAAGAATCTATTTAATTGGTCTTGGGTAGGCATCAGTTTTTTGTTTTTGTTTTTAATATTTTTAGGTGAATCTAATGTGTAACCAAAGTTGAAAACCATTTTTTAAACCATGGCTCCACATTCCTCAGAGACCAATTAATAGTTTAGAAGACTAGAATGACTGTCCAGATTTAAAAATTGAATCTTTATTTTACTTATTTGGTTACTTATTAACCAAACCTATTTATTGCAGGGTACACACTTGTTGAAGGCAGGATGTATGTCTCCTTTATCTTGATATTCTCACAGCCTAGCGTAGAACTTGGCATAGAGTCTCTCGATAAAATATTTTTGAATGAAAGAAGAAATAATATGATTTGGTAATTGTTTGGACATGGGATGATGCAAATAATGGAATTAAATATGTATCCTTTTCAAATGTACTTACTTATTGGGCGTATGGAACCCCGAAGAGCAGTTGGGTCTTGGCTCTATTGCTCTCCTCTTCATAGGGGCAGGCTGTGAGGGAGGGGAATGTACCCTGTGGGGGAAAAAAGACTTCAACATACATACAGGCAATAAAATCCCGACCATGGACAAAAGACATGCTCATCCTTCCCAGGTAGTTTCTGTTTAATAAACAGTGATTATTGTACTAATTTTGTTTATGTTTTCTGGGGGTCACCTAATTTGTACTTTAGTAGCAAAGGCCATAATAGCCTGATTGGTCGTCTTTGGACTTTTTTTTTAACCAATGGGTTGCCATAAAGTTACATGGAAATAGGAATTTTGCCGTTCTTTATTCTAGAGGGCACTGACTGTATAACTCAGGAAAAGTTTGTAAATTCATTCTGAAGAAATTCCTCCTACATCTGCCTCTTCTGTTGGTTACTTTATTGTACCCCTTACTAACATTTCGAGAGAACTTGGAATTAAGATGACGAATTCTCCTTCTGCCCCAAAGAAAACATTAAAAAAAAAAACTTTTCTGAAAATGGAAATGAACTGAATGGAAGCAAAATATTTGTTACTATAGCTTAAAAACTAAAGTTTTGGGTTTAAGAAGAGAGAGTTAAGATACATTTGAGGGTCAGCTCTGCACCCAAAAATGTGTAACAGGTTCGCTGTGACTCCTGCAGCCTAGGTTATGTTGGAGGTTCGTTCTGTAGGTAGACACCATAATGCTTTGCCTGCCTTTGACTCACCTTCTCCATTGTTGCACTATAGTATTCATATGTCAAATATCAGTACAAGAGAAGAACTAGCTCAAGGATAAAAGTTATCTAGTCTTCAGTTGACAAAGCCATTCCATTAAGTGAACAGCACATATCCTAACATAAGGAGAATGATAAATTCGTGGTGCTAAATCAAGAAATTTCTTGCATGCTGAATCTCTTGTGACCTGGTGCTTTAACTAAGGACATGTGGTCTCCCAGACATGGTGGATTTTTGCCGATGGCAGGAACAAGAGAGAAAGAATTACAAATAACATTTCAAGGCTGACTAAAGAACTCATTTTGAAAAGACAGTGTTTTCAACATAATGTTCACTTGTATTCATAATGAGCATGACTGGTCAAATTAGTGTTCTACGTTGTCTAGTTTCATGGAGATACTATAAAGAAAATAATGTCCTAGGCTAATCTAGGATCTCTTCTATGAAAGATCCTCAAGAAAAGAGAATGACTAGCTTCTTTATAGCTTTAGGCCATAAAGTTTATTGAACATATCCCAATTAACTTCTCTTAAAGCTAGGATATATGCTATTTTACTGAGTTATGCTAGGGATTACAAAAAACAAAAATAAGATTTGTATGCCTTTCTGAAATATCATTTTCACTACATGGAAAGTCATTTTCTACTTTATAAAAAGAGACATGATTGGCCCTGACCAGCTAGTTCAGTTGGTTAGAGCATCGTCTGGATACACCAAGGCTGTGTGTTTGATCATCAGTCGGTCTGGGCACATATGAGAAACAACCAATGAAAGCGTAAATAAGTAGAATGACAAAGCAATGTTTCTCTCTCTCTCCTCCTCCCCTTTCCTCTCTCTAAAATTGCCAGCTTGCGAACCAGAAGGTCGCTGGTTCAACACCTGTCAGGGCACATGCCTAGGTGGCAGGCAAGGTCCCTGATTGGCAGGGTGCAGGAGGCAACCAACTGATGTATCTCTCACACATTGATGTTTCTCTCCCTCTTTCCCTTCCTTCCCATCTCTCTATAAATAAATAAAATCTTTGAAAGAAAAGGAAAAAAAAAAAAAGAAGCCGTTTGAGCCACAACCATTGGCTATTAAGGTAGTGATCTGCGATTACTTCACAATAGGTAAAATGTAAGATTAGCCATTATTAACTTGCTTTAAATACAAACATTTCTTAAGGTCTTAGTGTTAGATAATATCAGCTGATAAACAGTCTGGCAGGTAGCCAAGAGAGCATAGGTATTTCGTGACTCCAGAGCAAGGAAAAGGCCCCTTGAAGCTAAACTTACACACCAGGCCATAGAGATAGAGAAATCTTAGTCCCTACCCCAGGCAAGTTACCTGTCTAACCTCAATTTTCAATTTCTTTATTAGTAACGATGCCCACATCATTTGGGAGTTGAGAGAATTAAATTAGCTGACTTAGTAGAGTGCCTGGCCTAACAGCTAACATTTCACTAAGTTGTTTCAGGCCAGTCTCCCATAGACCCAGAATTCACAGTCATCTGAGTAGAAAAGTGAAATCTCATCTACCATTTTTCTGAACAAGTCACATTCTTCATTGAGAAACAGGTGCCGGGGAAGAAGATAGAGGCCTCATCTGAGGACTTCTATCTAGGTGGATTCATTCTGAAGCCAAATTACATGCAAGTTCAGGAATATAAGTAACTCAGAGGGCTAGTATTTTAAATATTAAGCCTAGAATACTTGATATTTGATTTTTGATACCTGCCCCCCTCCCCAAGTTACAGGTCTCCCACCCCTACGGTTCAGTGGAAAGATGGAGAAATGGAAACTCAAGGCTATCTGTAAAAGACACCCCTTTTGTGATATGTATCTTCTCTTTTCTTGTTTATTTCAGTTTCCCCAAGGGGATGATCAGAACACTGACATGCTCTCTCATCCAAGACTTCTAGACCCTATAGTTATCCCTTAAAATTTGTCATCGGATGATTACACTGATGCATTTCACCATTTTCCCCAGTAAAATCTCAGAAAAAAATAATACTCTAAACATCCTTTGATATGCTTACAACCTAATGAAAAACTTATTTTATCAAGTTCTGCAAAATCATTGTGCATGTCCAAGAACTTTGTAGATGCCCTTTACATACTAGGATGATTTTAACAGTGTTTTTAAAGTTTAGGACAACTTCATAATGCAGCCTAGAGTTGTGGAAGATGTACCAGTGTAGGAATTTGAGGACAGGACTTCAAAGTTTTCAAACACCTGGATACTGAGATTGAGACATATCAGCTATATCAGACTCTGCCTGCAAACAGCTTCATCCAATAGAGGACAACAGTTATTTAATTAAATCTATACAGTAAAGTTTTATTTATGTGACCAAGGAGGTGGACACAGGTGGCAAATGTGAGAGAATAGATGGAGAGATAATGGGGAATAAACAGGAATGGCCTCCTAGTAACATACGGGTTTAGTCCTAAAACATGACTAGGATATGCTAGGCAAAAGTGGGAGGCATGTTCTAGCCTAACAAAATAGTAGTAAGCATCAAGGCTTAATGGAACAGTGCAGGATCATATACAGGGTGGGACAATAGTAAGTTTACATTTCTTATGGAAAATAATGCAATAATTAATAAATAATAATACAAGAATAAACTGTGTATTGCATACTCACAACTGTAAACCTACTTTTTGCCCCATCCTGTGTGGGTAATGGCAAGTAATTTAGTATGGCCACAGTGAACGCTGGGTTCTGTGAAGATGGGAGAGGCTGGAAAGGAAGAAGCTGAAGTAGGCAGGGCCTGGAATATATAGAACTTTATAACAAGTTCATGGTTTGAGGTTTGATCCTGAGAGAAGCAGAACAAATCTTAAAGTGTTTTAAGTTAAAGAAATGTATGGTAAAGAGTTAACACATCAAGGCTGGGCTGTCCAAAGCCTGCATATTCCAAAGGTCTTAGAACCGGACCCTGAAAATTCTTAGGAGATTACTTTTGAGCCCTTTGAATATGCTGCCTAATAAGAGCATATTTTTAATACCTGGGCTTTGGGCTAAACCAGATAGTTTATGCTAATAGCATTATTTTTTGGTGAGTACCTGTTTTTATATACTTAGGGACTTTGGGTCACACTGTATCAGCTTGACCTCAGTGGAGGGGCCGGAGAACCAGTCATGTGCATCCATGCCGATATGACTGACTCCCAATAAGAATCCTGGACAAGTGTGTAAATATATGCAGCAAATATTAATAGACTTAAAGGGAGACATAGACAGCAATACGATGATAGTAGGGGACTTCAGTATACCACTTAAATCAATAGATAGATCATCCAGACAAAATTATTAAGGAAACATCAGCCTAAAATGACATGTTAGACCAGATGGATTAAAAGATATTTGTAGAACATTCTATCCAAAAACAACAGAGTATATATTCTTCTTACGTGCACATGGAACATTTTCCAAGATAGATCACGTTAGGCCACAAAACAAGTCTTAATAAATTTAAGAGGACTGAAATTATATCTAACATTTTTACAAACACAATGGTATGAAACTAGAGATTATATGATGAAAGCTGGAAAATTCACAAATATATTGAGAGTAAACCACACGCTACTGAACAACAAATGAGTTGAAGAAATTAAAAGAAAAATTAAAAAGTACCTTGAGACAAACAAAAATGGAAATGTAACAAAAAATTTATGGGATTCAGCAAAAGCAGTTTTTTAAAAAAGATTTTATTTATTTATTTTTAGAGAGAGGAAGGGAGGAAGAGAGGGAGAGAAACATCAACGTGTAGTTGCCTCTCATGTGCCCCCTACTGGGGACCTGGCCCGCAACCCAGGCATGTGCCCTAGACTGGGAATCGAACAGGTATGGTTCGCGGGCTGGCTTTCTATCCACTGAGCCACACCGGCCACAGCAGCAAAAGCAGTTCTAAGAGGAAAGTTCATAGCAATAAATGCCTACCTCAAGAAACAAGAAAAATCTCAAGCAACTTAACTCTGTACCTCAAGGAACTAGAAAAAGAGGAACAAATGAAGCCTCAAATGAGTAAAAGAAAGGAAGTAAACGATAGAGCGGGCTTAAGGGAAAAAGAGACTAAAAAGGCAACGGAAAAGAGAGCAGTGAAACTAAGAACAGGTTGTTTTAAAACATCAACAAAATTGACAAATCCTTAGTTAGACTCTTCAAGAAGAAAAAAAAAAAGACTCAAGTAAAGATGTGATAGAATGTTACAACTGAAACCACAGAAATAGGAAAGATTATAAGACACTACTGTAAACAATTATATACCAATAAATTGGACAACCTAGAAGAAATGTATAAATTTCTACAAACATACAACCTATCAAGACTGAGCCATGATGAAATAGATTGAATTAGTAAAAAGAAAGAAAACAACAACAACGACAACAAAACACTCTCCCATCAAGCAAAAGTCCAGGACCACATGACTTCACTAGTGAATTCTATTAAACTCTCAAAGAACAATTAATATCAATCCTTCTCAAACTCTTCCAAAAAATAGAAGAGAGGGAAGCTCTTCTAACACATTTCGTGAGGGTAACATTCCCCTGATACCAAAACCAGATAAGGATGCCACAAACAAAGAAAATTACAGGCCAATATCACTGATGAATGCATGCAAAAATCCTCACAAAATATTAGTAAGCTACATGCAATGATACTTTAAAAGAACTATATACCATGGTCAAGTGGGATTTTTTCCAGGGGTGCCAGAGTGATTCAGCATCTGCCAATCAATGTGATACAACACATTAACAGAATGAAGAATTAAAACGCCACATATGATCATCTCAATAGTTGCAGAAAAAGTGTTTCACAAAATTCAACATTAATTTCTAACTAAAAAAACTCAATAAACTGAGTATTGAGGGAACATACCTCCACATAATAAAGGCCATTTATAACAAGCCCATAGCTAACATCATACTCAACTGAAAAGCTGAAAACTTTTCCTGTAAGATCAGGAATAAGACAAGACTGTCTTCTCTCACCACTTTTTGTTCAACATAGTATTGAAAGTTCTAGCCAGAACATTTAGGTAAGAATAAGAACAAAGAGGCATCCAAATTGGACAGGAAGAAGTAAAACTATGACTATTTTCAGATAGCATGATATTATATATAGATCACCCAAAAGACTACATCAAAAACTGTTAGAACTAATAAACAGATTCAGTAAAGTTGCAGGATACAAAATCAGTATGTAAAAATCCATTACATTTATTCATTTCTTTAAAATTTTGAGAGTACGTTTATTAAGGCTGGGAACAGTGAAATAAGGAAGGACCTAAGACAGAAGAAGCCACCTAGGAGAGAACCTAGGTGGGTTGCTTTGGCGCTCTAGAAACGTTATGGAAAAGAAGTGAGCCAAGGAGCAGCTGCTGTCAGCTCACTGGAGAGGCAGAGTAAAGAGGGCCTTAGAGACAGGTTGAGGAGGTTAGCCTGGTACGAGATGCTGCTGCCCATTTCTCCCCTGGTTGTGATCTTGTGGGGACTCTTAGAATTTAGGAGAAAGAAATGTCACTCAAAAATGAGACTCTAGTGGGCATGCCCCAAGGAAGGCACACCTGCATTTATTTACACTAATAACAAACCATCACAAAGAGAAGTTAAGAAAAGTCTCATTTACAATTGCATCAAAAAGAATAAAATATCTAGAAGTAAATTTAACCAAGGAGGTGAAAGACCTAAATATTGAAAACTATAAGACATTAATGAAAGAAACTGAAGAAGATACAAATAAATGGAAAAATATTCCATGCTCATGGATAAGAAGAATTAATATTGTTACAGTGTTTTACTACCTAAAGCAATATACAGATTTGATGTAATTCCTATAAAAATTTGAATGATATTTTTCACAGAAATAGAACAAACAATTCTAAAATTTGTATGGAACCACAAAAGATCCCAAATGGCCAAAGTGATCTTGAGAAAGAGGAACAAAGCTGGAAGCATCACGTCCCCTGATTTCAAACTATATTACAAAGCTATTGTGATTCAAACAGTATAGTTTTGGCATAAAAAATGATATACAGTTTAATGGAACAGAATTGAAACCCCAGAAATAAATGCACATACATATGGACAACTAACATGACAAAGGATGCAAGAACATACAATGGAGAAAGGACAGCCTCTTCAATAAAAGATATCAGGAAACTGGACAGCCACATGCCAAAGAATGAAACTGGACCATTATTTTTCACCATACACAAAAGTTAACTAAAAATAGATCAATGACTTGAAAGTAAGACCTGAAACCATCAAATTCTTAGAGGAAAACATAGGAGGTAAACACCTCTAAATGTGTTTTAGCAATGTTTTTGCGAATCTGACTCCAAAGGCAAGGGAAATAAAAGCAAAATAAACAAGCGGGACTGTATCAAACTCAAAAGCTTCTGCAGCTTGTGGAATGATATTTTAGGAAAAATGAATTTTTTAAAAAGAAAAAAAAAACAATTTCCTTGCTTTACTTTGCATATACAGACCAGATTTTTTTTTTAAACAACCTTTTCCCCAAAGTAAAGTATCTTGCTTATTACTGACATTTGGTTGTGTTTTATCATTGGGATATTTCTTATTTTCTACTTGTTTCAAAGCCTTTGAGAAATACAAAGCCTTTGAGAAATATAAGCCTTTGAGAAATATAAACATTTTGAAGGCAGGAAAAACCCAAATTGTTTCTTCTTTAGAGAGACATGATTACCTTCTGGTGTGGAGAAACTGCCACTGGAAAAATTGACAATTTTGATTCTTAGTGGGATGGCTAAAAACTGAATAAAAGGTGTTAGTGAAGTTTTTTTTTCTTTTGATATTTGATCACAAAACAATTCTAAAATTCACTGTTTTACCTTGAAATTTAAATTGAGATAGGTTTTAAATATCTAGAATGCAACCGATAGGCTTTTCTTGAATTGTTAGGTTTTTTTGAAGTAGAATTTTTTTCATGTTTAATTTGTATTTGTAAAAACAAACAAACAAACAAACAAAATACTAAAACCACCCTCACAAATCTGGATAACACAGAACCAGAACAAAAATGCATGCCTTCTATTTATCTTTGATTTCAGCCTTGGCAATTGTTTAAAGAAAAATAATTTTTAAAATGTGTAGCTTAAAAGAAAGAGAGAGAGAGAGAGAAGGAAGTGGGGGAAGAGAGGGAGGGAGGAAGGGAAGGGAAGGAGGAAGGAAGGGAGGACGGGTTGGCAGCACACAGAAAGTAGTTGAGGCTATGGAACAGGCGAGATCATTCTGAAAGAATATGCAGAGAACGGTAAAGAGAGTCAAGTACAGGACTTAGTGGCACACTGCCTGGTCGTTTAACCCCCAAGTCGTCTGTAAGGCAATGGCCATGCTGGCTATTACCCTCTACTAAATTTCCCCCTACCTAGGAAGGCTGAAGGTATACTCACTTCCAGTCATCTGGCTCTACTGTAAGAAAACAGAAACCATGTCTATTGTTTGTTGCAGCTGTAGTGCCTGTCACACAGTAGCTACTCAAATGCTTCTTCCACAGAGTGATTCTGAAACAAATTGAGCATGGTTACTACCGGAAAGAAAATAAAAATGTTTTGGCTAACAGAATTGAAGTCCTATGATTATATGAGAAAAATATCACCCATTTAAATTCTATGTACAATTGTTGGCTGGAAACAATGATAAAGGCTGAGAAGCAGTGGGCGGGGGCAGAAAGGCACAGACCAGAAGGACCGTAGTGCCCTTTAGACCTCTAAGCCTTTCACAGCCCGTAAGGAAGCTCACAGCTCCTTTTAACTGAACTATTGCCAGCATTTCAGGTGTTTCCTCAGTGCTGTTCCACAGAACACTCATCCCCAAAGAACTGCTTCACAAATAGAAAGTTTGGGAAATACTACCTACTCAGTTCTCTGCAGGCTCCAGAAAATTTTGCAATGAAGACTTTTGCATGTGAAACCTGGTGTTCCCCCAAATCACCTGGCCATTGAACCACTTTCCACCAGAGACCTTTTAAAATCATACAGAACTTATGCCCTTGGGGACACGTCTTCCAAATACTAAGTTTTATTCAAATATTTTCCATAGGGTCAGAACTACTTAATAAGATCATTCTTTGACACCAAACATCTTAACAGAAAGCAGAGCAAACTTTCCTATCTGATAGACCAACAGTTTCCTCTGGCATAAATTAAAGAAAATATAAAAGATTTTATAATTCAGGTGTAAAACCCAGTTTGTTGTAATGAAAGAACTTCGGAACTGGGCAGATCTGTACCAGAGGACAGTGACAAAGCATGGGCGCTGGGGCTGCAATACCTGAGTTCAAGTCTTGCCTCTGCCACTTTCTAACTGCGTGACCTTGGGCACATTGCTTAATCACACAGCTCATGTCTCTCCCGCCGTGCAGGGGAGACGCTAGCAGAAGTGTTTACCTCTCGGAGGTTATATTACCTGGCACAACACGAGTGCTCAACAACTATTTCTCTTAAGTTACTTTGAATTTTATATTTATTAAACTGTTACAGCATTCTAACAAAGTCATTTTAAAAGGTGAGGAGCATTTTGGTCAAATAAAGTATGTAATTTAAAACAGATTGGGAAATTAGCAAACATTTCCTGAGAATAACAGGCATTACTCTACAGATTAGGCTGAGAAAGAGATAAATAAAATAATGAAATTGCATTTTCAGGAATACTGTGCAAACTTTCAGAAAAGAACAAACTTTTAGAAGAATGATATAGTAATCATTTTTTAAAAAAACTTCAAGTTCATTTACCTGGTATAAAAACAAGTTTTCAAGCAAAGATGAAGAAACAGTTTCATAAACAAGCATCCTTCAAAACAAACAAACAAACAAACAAAAAAACCCAAAGTCACCAGAGAAAAATAACACCTTTTCTTTTTCTTTCTGTTATAAGGAGTAGCTAATACCACAGGGATTTCCAAGAGGAGGCCACTGTTGCACCTCAGATAATATTTTTACTACTCGAGTGCATGACATTAGTTGCACACCTGTAAACTTGTTATAGAAATCATTTTAAAACCCATGAAAAAATACTAATAAGATAGTAAGTAATTTGAAAATAAATATAAGAAGATATATACACCTAACTGATTGTTTTTCAATTAGTAGTTTAGCTCCGTATTTCTCATTTGGCTTTACCTCCTAATTTGCTAGAATTGAAAAATGCTATCTAAGAGAAGGATAATTATAAACTCCTTCACAGTGCAAATCTCCCAACAAAATGCTTACTTTTAGTCATTTATTAAGACAAGAATGTGTACTTCTAGAAAATAATTGTTGATTTTTATTATAAAAACTTTCATGAATGAAAATTTGAAAATAGAGAACAAGTGAAAAAATAATAAAGGAAATCATCATGCATAACAAAATGTTCACAGCAATGACAATTGTAGAGGAACTCAAAAAACATGAATTATACTATCTTTTTATGAACTTGTAGGTAGGAAAAGTTCAGAATAATGTGTTACTTTTTGGAAGTACCCCCATTTCACTGATGGGTAAAATCAAAGCACCAGCCCTGACTGGGTAGCTTAGTTGATTGTGTGATGCCCTGTAGTTCGATCCCATCCCTGGTGCTGGATGGGGTGGGTGGAGGTGGAAGGGGAGATGTGAGGGAAGCAACTGATGGATGGATGGATGGATGGTTTCTCTGTTACACAGATGTTTGTCTCCCCTTCCTCCCCCCTCCCCCTTCCTCTCTCTTTGAAATAAATAAACATATCCTCAGGCAAGGTTTAAAAAAATATTAAAGCACCAAAGTCTATGTGTTGTTGATACTTAAAACAATTCCAAGAATTTGCATTTAAGATCAAGAGAGGACTCTCTGGTGGTCCTGGTGAAGCACGTCTTCCTGATAGCTTTGTTATAGTGACTACCTTCAACCTTGTAAGGCTTCAGAATAAGTCACCTTAAGATGTCCCTCTGTGGTATGTGTGTTATTTTGAGCTAAAGGCCACAGAGACCCTGCAGGCTCAAGAGAAACTCCACCTCCCCCTTAACTACCTAGAAGAATTTAAATTAGGGGCTTTTCCTGTAAGAGTTATCACCAGAAATAACTTTTCTATGACCCAACAATGGGGCAGGGCAAACTAATTACTGAATATCTGATCTTATTGTCTTGTGATGGACTTTCCTCCCCTCTGAAGTCTCAAATCACCTTACCTCATCCTTAGCTCATATGGTTTTATATTCCTCCCCCCCCCTTTTTTTTTTGGTCTCTGAACCTCTCATGTATGTGGGAGTCTCTGACTCATGTGCACCCATAAGTATGTATGTAACTAAATTTGGTTATTTTCTCTTGTTCATCTTTCTCATATAGATTTAATTATTAGACCAGCAGAAAGAACCTGTAAGGTAGAGGAAAGTTTCTTCCTCCCCCACGACCTCATATCTGGAGGAGATATGGGATATCTTTCCTTTTTTTAAATTCAGAACATATATATTTTTAAAATCTCTGGTACCTTTCTTCTGTGTCATAGTAGTGAAAGAAGGTAAATTCAAACATCATTTCAAAAATTTCTTAAAAACACTCTGAGCAGTTAAGATACTATATTTCCCTAATACATTTAAAGTTAATGAATATTCTGAGGACTAAGAGTCACTACAATGCTTGATAAGAAGAAGAAAATGTTTTAAAAAGAATTTTAAGTTCACATGAAGGAGACCTTAATTTCAAGAGAAAAGTAAAAAAACTTTGAAGCATTTTATATGAAACTTTTATTTCATTTACTTATATAAGAAGTAGCTCTTAGGCAAAAAATTAGACAGTTCAATAAACACACAAGCAGAGAAACTAGGGAAAAATCCGATTTACTATAGCAATAAGAAAAACAAAGTACCTAGGAATAAATTTAACCAAGGAGGTAAAAGACCTATACTTGGAAAACAATAGAACACTGAAGAAAGAAATTAAGGAAGACACAAGTAAATTAAAGCATATACTGTGTTCATGGATTGGAAGAATTAAGATCATTAAAATGTCCATACTACCCAAAGCAACCTATAGATTCAGTGCAATACCTATTAAAATACCAATGGCATATTTCACAGATCTAAAACAAATATTTCAAACATTTATATGGGACCAAAAAAGACCCCAAATAGCCTCAGCAACCTTGAGAAAGAAGAAGAAGGTAGGAAGGATCACTATATCTGACATCAAACTATACTGCAAGGCCACTATAATCAAAACAGTCTGGTACTGGCTGACACAAAGACACATAGATCAATGGAACAGAATAGAGAGCCCAGAAATAAATGCATGGCTCTATGGTCAATGAATATTTGACAAAGGGGGCATGAACATACAAGAGAGTAAAAATAGCTTCTTCAATAAATGGTGTTGGGAGATCTGGACTGGTACATGCCAAAAAATGAAACTAGACCACCAACTTACACCATACACCAGAATAAACTCGAAACGGATAAAAGACTTAAATATAAGTCGTGACACCATAAAAGTTCTGGAGGAAAACATAGGCAGGAACATTTCAGATATCCCATGCAGCAGTATTTTTGCTGATATATCTCCCAGGGCAAGGGAAATAAAGGAAAAAATAAGCAAATGAGACTATGTCAAATTAAAAAGCTTCTGCATGGCTTAAGAAACCATCATCAAGATGAAAAAGGAACCAACTGTTTGGGAGAATATATTTGCCAATGATCCATTGGACAAGGGTTTGATCTCCAAAATATACAGAGAACTCATCCAACTCAACACCAGGAGGACAAACAATCCAATTAAAAAATGGGCAAAGGACCTGAACAGACACTTTTCCAAGGAGGACATACAGAGGGCCCATAGACATATGAAAGGATGCTCAGCTTCACTGACCATCAGAGAGATGCAAATTAAAACCACAATGAGATATCACCTCACACCCATCAGAATGGCCATCATTAATAAACCAACAAACAAGTGCTGGTGAGGATGTGGAGAAAAGGGAACCCTAGTGCTCTGTTGGTGGGAATGCAGACCGGTGCAGTCACTGTGGAAAACAGTTTGGAATTTCCTCAAGCAAAACTAAAAATGGATCTGCCTTTTGATCCAGTCCTTCCACTGCTGGGAGTATACCCTAAGAATCCCCAAACACCAATTCAAAAGCACGTATGCACTCCTATGTTTATAGCAGCACTATTTACAATAGCCAAGTGCTGGAAATAGCCTAAGTGCCCATCATTAGATGAGTGGATCAAAAAACTGTGGTACATTTACATAATGGAATACTGCCAGTGGAAAGAAAGAAGAAACTCCTTCCTACCTTTTGCAACAGCATGACTGGAACTGGAGAATATTATGCTACCTGAAATAAGCCAGTGGGTAAAAGAGAAATACCATATGATCTCATTTATAAGAGTATCTAATGAACAAAATAAACTAATAAGCAAAATAGAACCAGAGGCATGGAAACATGGAACAGACTGACAGTGGTCAGAGGAGAGCGGGGAGAGGGATAATGGTGGAAAGAAGGGGAAGGGACATGTATGAATGAACCATGGACATGAACAACAGTGTGGGAATTGACTGTGGGAGCAGGCAGTGGGCTGGGCAGAGGAGGGCAAAGGGGAAAATATTGGGACAGTTGTAATAGAGTAACAATAAAAATTTTTTTAAAAAAAGAAACAAGATATCCTCTAATCTTCAGAGATAACATCTGAAGAAATGAAACGCCCACCTTTTCACTACCTCTTAACTTTTTAAATATGTGGGATTGATTGTCATTAATTACAATAGCGAGGACTTTTGGAGGCATCTATTTTTACAACTCAGATTTGGTTTTCCCCCCAATAAGCCTGTGATTTTAGTAGTGAAGGATCTCATTAATAGGGGCTTTGAGAAATACTTGTTCCTAAAGAGCAGTGGTCCTCAACCTGTCGCCCAGAGGAATCAACCACTGAAAGAGCTTTTAAAACAAAGATGCAAAGAGATTTGCAAAAATGTAAAACAGTGCTACCTTTTCACTAAGTCTTTTTTGTTCTGAAAAATAGTTATTTTTCATAAAAATATGTCATTCATGTTAATATGTAATAGGTTTATTATGGCTATTTTAAAATTAATAAATATTTTAAAATTAGAACAAATACAGATGCCTTTGTCCTTTCCAAACCATCTGAATAAGAATCTCTCAGGGTGAGGTCCTGTATCAGGAGAAATTAAAAGCACCTAGGTTATTCTAAAACTCATCCAGGACCCAAAACTACTACTGTGAACTAAGTAATTTGAAGGCAATTATGTGTAAAATTAGAAAATGATACATAACTTTATTCTACCCTTTGTTTCAATTAGAAACTGTCATTGCCTCCTCCTTTGGTTTCACATGATGCTCTTTTGATACAGGTGTAACTCCTAAATGAAGGCTACTTCTAAGCTATTACATTGGTTCTCCAGGTGTAGTCCTCAACCAGCAGCATCAGCGTGGCTTGGGAACTTGTTAGAAATGTAAAGTATCAAGCCCCACTTAGACCTGTTAAATTGGGAGATAGGGGCCCAGCAATTAGTATTTTAATAAGCACTTTAACACCACCTGAAGTTTGGGAAGTGCTGAGCTATTATACTACTTTACATCTAGGGCTGCCAGGTTAGATACAGGGTACCTAGTAAAATATAAATTTCAAATAAACATTGAATAATTTTTAGTATGATTTTGTCCAAGTATTGCCTAAGACATGCTTATACTAAAAAAATTCTTTATCTGTAATTCATATTTAACTGGGCATACTGTATTTTTATTCCCTAACTTGGCATTCTCCCTCACATAGCTTTTAATTTTACACTTGTAAGAACAAGATAAATGTATCCTTTTTAGAATAAATGACTTTTTCTTTATGAAAACAATTTCATAAAGAAAAATTTGAGAGAAGATTACAAAGTTGAAAGAAAAAAAGAAAACATTTCATTCACTGAAAACGCAGTGTGAGAAAAATACACTAAGTGTACACCATGTTTATGCTTGGCAGAATGGTTGATGAGTAACATTATTTACTTATAAATTTGAATTCTGAATAATCCAGAACAGTTTGAGTTTAGAGGAAGTACTCCCATTTTGGTGATGGTAAAACCAAATGCAAAAGGAGTTTTGCAGCTGATTTAAAAGAACAAAAAAATAAAATCAAGGTATTTCCTATTTGAAAAATTTGTAGAGAAATAGGGGGATAGTACACTCCTGATGAATGTCTATTTTGATTAGTTTCCACCTCTCACTGGAGAACTTCTGTGGAGGAAGGTGCTGATAGGTGAGGGAGGGAGGCTAAGAGTGGAGTTTGGAGGTGGCAGGAAGGGTGCCTATCTGTTGGCACTTTAAAAACACATTTTAAAAGACATACATGAACTTTATTCTAAGAATAGTCAAGATAATGATTTTTTTAAAAAAGAACTATTTTCCCTCTTCAAACATATTTCTTATTAAGAAAGTAATGCTCCTGGCTGGGTAGGTCAGTTGGTTGGAATGTCCTCTCAACATGCCAAGGTTGTGCTTTGATCCCTGGTCAGGGCACATACAAGAATCAACCAACCTCCTGGCTGGTGTGGCTCAGTGGATTGAGCACCAACCTGTGAACTAAAAGGTCACCAGTTTGATTCCCAGTCAGGGCACATGCCTGGGTTGTGGGCCAGGTTACCAGTTGGGGGTGTGTGAGAGGCTACCAATTAATGTGTCTCTTGCACACTGATGTTACTCTCCTTCTCTTTCTCCCTCCCTTCCGCTCTCTCTAAAAGTAAATAAATAAAAATAGAATCTTAAAAAGAATATTACAAACACTTAAAAAAACTAAAACACTATAATAATAAAAAAGGAGTCAACCAATGACAAATCAATGTTTCTCTCTCTAAAATCTGTAAGTAAAAAAAATTTTAAGTAAAACTTTAAGTAAAAAAATTTTAATTTAAATTTTTCTTTGTAGAAAAATTAGAAAACTATAGAAAATGCAAAGAACAACAATAATGGAGAAAACTTAAAATTTGTGATTAGCCCCTTTTGCTTTTTCAACACTGTGTAACAAATGTGGGGGATAGAACTGTACTTGGTGTTTTAAAACCCAATTTTTTGCCCCAAGAATATATTTGACTCTTTTCTCAGATCATTAAATTTTTTCCACATAATTTTTAAAATTAAGTTTATTGGGGTAACATTGGTTAATAACATTATATAAGTTTCAGGTATAAAATTTTATAATACATCATCTGTATAGTGCATTGTCTGCTCAGCACCCAAGGTCTGGCCTCCTCCAGTCACCATGTATTTGACCCCCTTTATTCTCTTCATCCTGCCTTCCACCCCACTCTCCCGCTGGTAATAACCACACTGTTGCCTGTGTCTGTGAGTTTGTTTGTGTCATTTGTTCATTTGTTGTTTTATGTTTTACATCTCACATATGAGTGAAATAAAATGGTTCTTATCCTTCTCTGACTTACTTCACTTGGCATGGTACTCTCAAGATCCATCCGAGTTGTCACAAATGTTAATATTTCATCATTTTTTGTGGCTGAGTAGTATTCCATTATATATGTGTGCCTCATCTTTTTTATTCAGTCATCAGTTGAAGGACATTTAGGTAATTTCCATGTCTTGGCTACTGCAAATGATGACTTAGTTATAGGAATGGCTATATAATTTAATCCTCTGCTGTTAAATATTTAGTTTTCCTAGTTTTTTACAACTTGTGGATGCTGAACATTCTTGGATATAGGTCTTATTATACATATCTGATTATTTCCCTAGCTTAAATTTCTAGTCATTTAAAGAGACAATGCTTGTTCAAAAGTCATTCTCCTTAAATGCAGTGCTACTAGTTTGCCAGGATGTTGAGTATGACTTTCCTTGATGCCCCAGCATCGGTGACGAAGGTCTGCCAGTCAGGGCCAGTGTTCTCAGCGGATGAGACCTTCAGCCCTACTCTGGCCATCATTCCCTTCCCCAGTCAATATAAAATGACCTACCTGTGAAGGAGAGATATAAGCTGTAGGAGCTTTGTGGGCAGTGCCATGAAGGAGGTCCCAAGCAACTACTTATAGAAAGACTTGGAGGAGGGGTCTGTAAAAAGGGGAGACTGCATGGGTGGATATGTGCTAAGGCAAGGAGAGGAGGACCGGTGGGATGGTAAGGAAGAGTAATGCTGGTGCTGGAGCAGCCAATATCTCCATTGTAGGGTGTCACAAGGACATGGGAGTCTTCCCTGCTCAGGAAGAAGGGGCCGTAGAAGGCTTGCAATAGAAAACACAAAAGTATAAATTTTGAAAAATTGAGATAAAGTAAATAATATTTTTAAAAATCTTGCTATCCACATGGCTTTACACTATCATTAAACCTCAAGGCTTATTCCTACTTAGGATAAGATTCATTGTAAACAAGAGTGGATATAAATGCTTAATTCAAGAAACCTTCTTGATAATTTTCCATTTTCTTGATTTATTTTTTCCAGGTATGATTGTTATTTTGATCTCAATTATAGCTAGACAAAAGCTCCTTGTGAGAGTCAAAGAAGCATTAGCTCTGTTTTTTTCTTGTTTCTGCCCATTTTCTGAAGGTTAGTTTATTTAAAACTTAATATAATTTGTAAATCCAATAACTCAACATTAGAATACACAGAAAATACTGAAAGTGAAAAAACGAGAGGATTCCACTCTTAACCCCTTTGTGTTGTGATACTTCCGCTCTTCTATTAATGTATCTCTGTGATGACGTGACTCATAGAATATGTGTACATGACATCACTCATCAGTCTACATTACACTATCAGAAAGCTTAATTTATTTTTTCTTTTTAGGAAAGAATAAATGTCGGTAGAAGCCGATATTAATCTTTTCTCCCACACGCCAATGCATTTTATTTATTCCCTATGGCTAATGCAGTTCTCCATGAAGACCACTGACATAGAAAAAGGGAAGGAGAGGGGAGAAAGAAATGACTGATGTCCCCCACCCCCTCCACTTTACTCTGACCTGCAAAATGGGTAGAAGAAAGAACCTTATATCCTTTATGACAGTGGAGTTTTAAACTGAAGTGGGATTTTTAAAAAATACTTTATTTTTTGAAAGCAGTTTTAGGTTTACAACAAAGCTGAGAGGGAGGTACAGAGATTTCCTATACACTCCTTGCCCCGCCTCTTCCATTATCAATATCATTCACCAGGATGGTACATTTTTTACCAAGGATGAACGAATACCCATTCATCATAATCACTCAAAGTCCATTGTTTGCCTTAGGACTTAGTCTTGGTTTTGTGCATTCTATGGGTTTAGACAAAAGTATAGTGACGTATGTCTCTCATTTTAATATCATAGAGTATGTTCACTGCCCTAAAATTTCTCTGTGCTCTGCCTATTCTTCTGTCTCATTGTCTACAACCATGGATCATTTTGTTGTTTCCCTTGTATTCCCCTTTCCAGACTATCATATTGTTGTAATCATACAGTATGTAGGTTGACCTCTTTCACTTAGTAGTATACATCTATGGCTCCTCCATGTTCTGTCATGTCTTAATAGCTCATTTCATTTTAGCACCAAATAATATTCTATTACCTGGATGTACCATGTTTTATTTATCCATTCGCCTACCAAAGGAAACTTTGGTTGCCTCCAAGTTTTGGCAGTTCTGATTAAAGCTGCCGTAAACATCCCATGCAGGTTTTTGTGTGCACCAATGCTTTCAACTCCTTTGGGCAAATACTAAGGAGAGCGATTGCCAGATCATACGGTAAAAGCATGTTTTGTTTTATAAGAAATCACCAAACTGTCAGAGATGCTCTACCACTTTGCATCCCTGCTGGCAATGTATGAGAATCCCTGTCACTGCACACCCTCACTAGCATTTGGTACTGTCAACGTTCTAGATTTTAGCCATTCTAATAAGTGCATAGTGGTATCACATTGTTGTTTTAATTTGCATTTCCCTGATGACATATGGTGAGGAGCATTTTTTCATGTGCTTCTTTGCCATCTGTATATCTTCATTGGTGAGGCATTTGTAAAGCTCTTTTGTCTATTATTTTTAACTGGGTTGTTTGTTTTCTTATTGCTCTTGATCAACTTTGCATAACAATACTTTATCAGATGTATCTTCTGTGAATATTTTTTCCAAGTCTCTGGCTTGTTTTCTCATTCTCTTGACAGTGTCTTTCACATAAATGTTTTAAATTTTAATGAAGTCCGATTTATCAATTATTTTATTCATGGACCATGTTTTACCTGAAAAAGTCATCACCACACTCAAGGTCATCTAGATTTTCTCCAGATGTTATATTCTAAGAGTTTTATAGTTTTTTGATTTTACATTTAGGTCTCTGATCCATTTCAGTTATTTTTTGTGAAGGGTGTAAAGTCTGTCTAGATTCATTTTTTCCCATGTGCATGTCCAATTGTTCCAGTATCACTTGTTGAAAAGACTTTGTTCTGTTGTATTGCATTGTTTCTTTTGCCAAGGATCAGTTGACTGAAACTGTGCGGGTCTATTTCTAGGCTCTCTATTTTGTTCTATTTGTCTTTTTGACTATCCTTTCACCAGTACCACAGTGCCTTGATTTCTGTAGCTTTAGAGTAAGTCTTAAAGTTTAGTAGTGTCAGTTCTCTGACTTTGTTCTTCTCCCTCAATATTGTTGTTGGCTATTTGGGGTCTTTTGTCTCTCCATGTAAACTTTAGCACTACTTTGTCAATATCCAAAAAAGAACTTGCTGGGATTTTGATTGGGATTGCATTAAATCTATGTATCAAATTGGGAAGTGGGAAGAATTGCATTAGTGTGGCTCAGTTTGTTGAGTGTTGTCCTGAAACCAGAAGGTTGAGGGTTTGATTTCCGGTCAGAACACATACGTATGTTTTCCGTTTGATCCCCCGTCCAGGTGTGTATGGGAGGCAACCAAGCCATTCTTCTCTCTCTCATTGATGTTTCTTTCTCTCCCTTTCTCTCTCTCTAAAAACACTGGAAAAATGCTCTTGGGTGAGGATTTAAAAAAATTGATATCTTGGTAATATTGAGCCTTCCTATCCATGAACATGGAATAACTCTCCATTTATTTAGTACTTCTTGGATTAATTAATCAGTTTTTGTAGTTTTCCTCATACAGATCCTGTATGTAGTTTGTAAGATTTATACCTAAGAATTTCATTTTGAGAGTTCTAATGTAAATGGTATTGTGTTTTTTAAAGATTTTCTTTACTTATTTTTAGAGAGAGGGGAAGGGAGAGAGAAAGAGAGGAAGAGAAACATTAATGTGAGAAAGAAACATCTATCGGTTGCCTCTCTCAGGCACCTTGACCAGATACCAAACCTGCCACCCAGACATGTGCTCTGACCAGGAATCGAACCAGCAACTTTTCACTCTGCAGGACAACGCCCAAGCAACTGAGCCACACTGACCATGGTAGTGCTGTGTTTGTAATTTCAAATTCCATTTGTTCATCACTGGTGTATAAGAAAGCAATTGGCTTTTGTATATTAACCTTGTATCCTGCAACCTTGTTATAATTGCTTATTAGTTCCAGGATTTTCTTCATAGACAGTCATGTCATATGTTGACAAAACAGTTTTATTTCTTCCTTTGCAATCAATATGCTTGTTATTTCCTCTTCCCGTCATATTACATTAGTGTCTTAGTCCTTCTGGGCTGCAATAACAAAATTACCATAGACTGGATGGCTTATAAACAACAAGAATTTGTTTCTCACAGCTCTGGAGGCCAGGAAGTCTAAGATCAAGGTTCCAGCAATTTTTTTTTTATCTGCTGAGGCTTACTCCTTGGTTCATAGATGGCCATCTTCTCTCTGTGCCCTTACATGGAGGAAAGGGGTGAGGGAGCTCTCTGGGGTCTCTTATAACAACACTAATTTCATTCATGATGGCTTCACCCTCATAACCTAATCACCTCCCCAAGGCCCCACCTCCAGATCCCATCACCTTGGGAGTTAGGTTTCAACATGTGAATTTGAGAGGACACAAACATTCAGTCTATAGCAATTAACCAGGACTTCCAGCATATTGTTGAAAAAGTGTGGAGAGAAAGGACATCCTTGACTTATTCCTGACCTTAACTTGAAAGCTGCTAGTTTATCACTATTAACTATGATGTTAATTGTGGATTTTTTGTAGCTATTCTTCATCAAGATGAGGAAGTTTTCTCTGTTCCTAGTTTGCTGTATTCACTGAAAAAAAGTTGTATACCATTACCACTAACAATAAACTCATTGACCACAATTTAGGGTTGCTTGGTGTAGGTGTTTTGCCTTTAGGATGTACAGTCAAAATACCATATATTCAAGGCTTTTGAAATAATTCCTTTCCTTGTTATCTACCAACTCCTTACATAGGTAGATTCATTTGCTTGTTTGTTTTTATTTTTAGGGATATTATCGTTTTAGGTTAATTTCCAAATTATGTAAAACTTTTACATGAATCTGCAGTCAAAACTAATAAAATAAAATATACGAAGAGAAGTCTGTCTTCTACCCTTTCCTCAGTCTGTTCTGTTATTCCCTATAGGTAACCTAGGTAATCATTTTAATTAGCTTTTGGCTTATCTTTCCAAGGTTACTTTTATATATAGAACAAGTTATATGTATATGCATTTATATACTACCCCCCTTTTGAAAACAAAACAGGGCCTTCTATACATACTACTTTACACCTTGCTTTTTTCTCCTGACAATATGCTCTGGAGATCACTCATAGCTATATGCAGAATTCTTCCTCATTAAAACTGTACTGTTTTTGCCCTGGCCGGTGTGGCTCAGCTGGCTGGAGCATTGTCCTGTACTCCAAAAGATTGGGGGTACATTCAGCTGAAGCCTATTTATACATGACTTATAACTTATGTTTTTAATGCGTTAATTTTGATAGCGTGTGGGACATTAGTATACGTGGTGATGGACCCAATGCCCAGTTATCTAACCTAACTAGGAACAAATTATGCTATATGAATGCGCTTTGCAGATGGTTGAGGCTAACCAGTTAAAGTAGTAGAGTTTTCTGAGGCAAAAGTTCTAATACCGAGAACAGATTTCCTGACTTTTGATTATAATGGACTTATCCGTATAAATAAATTTTTCTTTGTGCACATTGATTGGGAAATTCCTTGAAAGCAAAAGTCTTTGTCCATAAATTTATGTGGGTCATTTTATGCCCCATTGCCCATGGGAGACTCTCAGAAGGAAGAAAATGTTTTTTAACTCCATGTTTGGAGAGTCTGAAACCTGTAATCTGTGTGGACAAACCGTAATTGAACACCCGTTGTGTGCCAGGCAGGCACATGCCAGGGGCTCGGGAGGAGAGAGCCAGGCCTTGCCTTGAGGAACTCACTCCAGTGGGGAGACAGTGACTCAGAGAGAGGCAGATGAATGGCCCGAGGCCTCAGGTTTTCATAGCGGGAGGCAGATAGAGGTTTGGCACCATATAGAAATGAATTTGAATCTGGCACCCGCAATTCTTGGTTTTTAGCTTCTCTGCACCTCAGTTTTTTTCCTGTGAAATGGGGACTCCAGGGACCTGCGGTTCTGATAAGAACATGAGTCTAGTGCCCTTAGCACATTATAGCTGGCGAGACATGACCACTATTAGTCGCCATTAGTTTTTCTAGAGCTTAGCCATGAAGTTGGGAGGAGTCTAGGGTCCTATGCTCAGAAGCAGTTATGGCCAGAAATCAACAGAAATTGATGACATTGGCTAGGGACAGAGGGGAACAGATGTGTGCCACAACTCTCATCATTTCCTTTCAGTGCTGAACAAGTACTGTGCATGTCTCCTCCACCTCACATGTCCTCAGGTGGAAGCCTTATTACCCTTGGCCAGATGAGAAGCCTGAGTTAGAAGGGGCAAGGGGTGCGGGGCTCGCTCCTGTCCTACACCATTTCAGCTCTGTCTTTTACCAGAACCCACTGTGTGACCTTAGGCAAATCTTTGACCCCTTCAGTTTCCCGACTGTAGGGGTGGTGCGAAGAGTTAATTTCTAGAGGTATCAGGAGCTCCAAGTTTCCTACATTTAAAGTATTTAAAATAATTTCAGTATTTCCCCCTCTTCCAAGTCTCCTTTTGGAGGCCAGGTGAGCGCTGGGAGGGGACTGCAGGTAATAATATTAACAGAGCACACTTTCTGCGAATTTATTCTGTGACTTGACCTGTGCTAAACTCCTTCCCTCCGTAATTCCCCCAAACTCTCATCCGAGACTTTCTGGGCCGGATTCTCTTTCTTGGTCTCCCGCGCCCATTCCTTTTCTTGGCGCCCCAGGGGCCTGACCTTGCGGGGCTCCGCCCGGCCCTGCGGGTAGGTGAGGGCAGGGGCGGGAATGGGCGGGGCGTGGGGGAGGGGGTCTGACCCGGGCTTGGTGACTACACTGGCCCGCCAGATCGTCCTACACCTGCCTCCATCCTGTGGGTCAGCTGCCCCTGTGTCAGCCAGTAATGCTGCCGCTGTTGCTGCTACTGGTACCTGGACTCCTGCCCAGCGCAGGTGAGTGAGGAATGGGCCCCTCGGAGGACCAAGGTGTTCCTGGGACTCCTTCAGCCCTGTCTCCTGGCCCAGGTTTCCTGCTCCCCACCCCTCTGCAAGGGCAGCAACTTAACAGACCTTTCCAGGGTCCCAGGAGCTCTACAGCCCCCAGCCCCCCTTTCTCTGCCTCACTGACACGTTTCTTACCGGCTTAACAAGAGCCCTGTCCCCCAGCCCTCCCCAAGAGCTTCCACTCATTCACTCCTTCCAGAAGCCCAAATCTAGCCTCCCCCTTGCTCGGGGCTTCAGAGGGGCTCAGTGTCCCCCCAAGACATCCCCTCCAATCACAGTAACTGTCTTCAGTGACCAGACCGTCCCCATTTACCTGGCCCAGGGTCCAGTGAGCTGACTGTTCACTCCACCTGTCCCTGGGGCATCGGAGGTAGGACTACCTGGGAGACATCAGAGGCTGGGAGGGGCAGGGGAAGAAGGGACCCAGCCCTACCTGGGGTCAGGGAAGACCATAAGGTTACCTTCTCACCTATCCCTGGAGAGGTCCCCTCAGTGACTGCCCATTTCTGAGGTGTACAGACACACACACTCTCAGGGAAAGATATAGATCCCACATCACATACGTACACATCCCAGACTCTCCTGGTCACCTAGGTGTAGGGCTCATGGACAGGCTTACACACAGACACAAGTAAAGATACCCCAAGTAAAACACACACGTACACACACACGCACCCTCAGGCCCATAGGAAGATAGGAAGCCTGGACAGCCTTGGCACTCCCAGCGAGGCTGCCGTGGGCAGACAGAGCAAACAGACCCCAGAGTGACCTGCCCCACCTAAGCTGGCCCGGAGGGAGTGTTTTCCTTGGTTCCAAACCCACTGCTGGCCGTCTGCCCCATGTTGGGTTCCCCATAGGGCTGTACTCAGGACCCTGAGACACCAGAGTGTAGTTAGGTCACGGTAGGGGACCTCTGGGGACAGCTATGGGTTATAGGATTAAGACAGAGTCCTGTCAGATATGCTTGGACTGGGGCTTGGTGGATCCAGAAGTCAAGGGACCTTTCCTGGAAGCCCCCTGTGTGCCAGGGGAGCTGAAGCTGCCTATGGCAGAGATCTGTCCTCAGAGAGCTCCCAGGTTACAGGATCACTCAGCAGATAGCAGCACAGTGTGACAAGGGCCCCTGTAGTCACCTGAGGGTGAGGCAGATTCTAGCCGGTGGCACGTGAGCTCGGTGTGAGAGCATTTGCAGCACGGGATATAGGGGATGGGAAATTTAACTGGAGGAGCAGGAAATGATGAGCAGAGTCCATGTGGTGGGCATTGAGAGAGGACACTGGAGAGGAGGGAGGCATGGGCTCCTGCCAGGCCTCTGGGCTGCAGTGCGGCCTCTGAGCTTTATCTGGAGGGCGGCGGGGCCACGGAAGGTTTCGGGCAGAGGTGTGGGCAGCTGGGAGCAGCACTCAGAAAGCCCTGGGAGAGCAAGGACTGGTTGTCCAGAAAGGAAGGTGAAGTGTTTAAACTCGTTATTTTATATTTTGTTTTGTACTTAACTCATCTCTATTCCCCCACATGAATCTGCCACTTTCTCCACTGAGAAAAAAACAAAATTGGATTTAATTTTGGTCTGTACTCTTCTAGAAAGTCGGTGTAATAAAAACTTGTTCTAGATAAAAAGACACAAAAGAGACATGATGATCGAATACAATGCATAGACAGACCTCTGTCCTGGGAGTCCCGGAGCAGTGGAGAGCGGGCTCCCAGAAACCAGGCAGGCCCGGGCGTGAGCGTCTGCTCTGAGGCTCACCAGCCCCATGATCTGGGATGGGTCCTTTTGCCTCTCTTAGTCCCAGTCTCCCCATCTGTAAATGGGGTTACAGCTGCCCACAAGACAAGGAGGCTATGCCACTGACAACAGGTGATGCCTGGTACGGGGTGAGGTTCAAGCAACTGCATCTCCTCCTATTGCTCTGACTTGTTTTTGACCGAACACCGGAGACTAGTGCTCATTGCCTTCCCCAGGAGGAGGAGTTGCTCTGGGATTCTCTGATGCCCACGTGGCAGTGGGCTTGGAGATGCCTGGCTTTGAGGAGTGGCCTCCACCTGCTTGGTGCCCTTCAGTTCTGCCACCCTGGCAGATCTTCCCCTGCTGTTCCTGGGCAAGGAGGAATGAACATTGGATTGGGAGTCAGAAGCCTGGGTCGGAGCCCCCATTCAGCCAGGTTCTTGTTGGCGTGCGGCTGTGGGGGTCATCCTTACTGCCCACACCTCCTCCAGAGGTGGATTTAACGGTGGGCGCACCAGGCACGCGCCCTGGCCCCCGACTTCTGAAGGCATGTGTTTTATTTTCCCTGTCTCTCTCTTTTTCTTAAGGGGCCCAGTATTTTCCTCTGTGCCTGGGACCTCAACTGACCTTAATCCGTCTCTGTCTTTCTCACCTGTGAAAGGCAGGGTTTTTAGTTGCACCTACCGCGCACTGCTCCATGTCAGAGCCACGACTGGGCTTGGGCTACAGGGCCGCCCTGTGTGGGAGGAAGCTGGGCCTGGGCGGTGAAAATAAGAGGAGACTGAGAGGGCCCTGAACCAGAGACTTGACAGAAGTGGTGGTAGTAGTGGGGGGCGCGGGGCAGGGGAGAACCAGGGACAGGGAAGCCCCCACAGAGGAGCCCTCCTTGGTGGCGGGGACCCTGTTTCGCTCATCTCTGATGTCCAGTGCTCATCACAGGTAACTGTACAGACATTTGATGTCCAGCTTGGACTCTGACTGTGTCTGGAATTGCCAAGGGCAGGAGACTGGGAATCAGGGCATTCCAGGAGGAGGGACCCGCCTGTGTAAAGGCCCGGTGGTGTGATCTTTCAGGCGCCGTGGCTCTGCGTCTTGTTTTCTCTTTCATGGTTGCCTTGAGGGTATTGGTAATAAGAGTTGGAGCTCGTTATGTGCCAAGTGCTTTACATGGACGATCGCATTGTATTCTATCAATTGAGGTGCACTTACCCCCCTATTTTATAGATGAGGAAAACCAGGCACAGAGAGCTTGAATAAGTTGTCCAAGGTCGCATAGCTAGGAAGCAGAAGGAGCAGGATTCAAATCCAGGCAGTCGCCTAGGCTCTTCTCAGGCCAGTGACCTTCCCTAGAGCCCACGGCCAAGGCAGATCTGACCTTCAGCCTCTAACCTTTGTTTCCCTCCAGCTTCCTTGAAGTCACATGTGCACCGGCGCGGACTGATAGAGCTGGCAGAAACCATACACTGTGTTGGCCCCCGCACCCCCTTGGCCTATGTTAGCTATGGCTGCTATTGTGGCCTGGGGGGCCAGGGCCAGCCCCTGGATGCTATTGACCGGTGAGTTCATGCTGGGGCCAGGCTAAAAGGCCTCCCACTCTCTGGGGTAGTTAAGGCCTGTGAGGAAATAGCACATGGTGCTACCCTGCAGGCAGAGGGCCTCCAGGGTGACATGTCAGTGAGGCCAAGCCTTGGTGCCAGCTGCCCTCCTCCATCTGGCTAGGGGATGATTGCTTTGGCTAAAACAAAATAAAAAGAAATACCAAAGTTGATCAAACTAAAGTGCACCAGGACCTGTTCTGAGAACACCTTTTTAATCCTACAACAACCCCATTACAAAAATGAGAAAACTGAGGCACAGAAAGATTAACTTGTCTGCACCACATAGAGAGTAAGGGGTAGGGCTGGGATTTGAACCTCAGCAGCCTTGCTGGGTTCATAGCCCTAATCAGTGCACTTTGCTACCATGTAGGAAGTGCCTGTTCTGTGCAAGGCTGTGGACTTATATCTTTCCATGACTACTACTTTACCTTCATGGCTGTCCTTGGAAACAGGCACAATGGCTATCCTGTTTTATGGATGAGGGCCCCGAAACTCAGAGAGGCACAGCCACTTACCCATTTCCACACAGCTGGTAGGTAGCTGAGGACAGAATTTGATTGTCTCTTCCCTGGCCTGGAGGACGTGATGGTTATTAAGAGGTCTTCACTCAGCCTTGCACCTTCAGGGCTCCTGCGGGCCACGGCCTCCCACACTCTGGGCATCTGGTTCCGTACATCTTTTCAGATGCAGATCAAGCATTACGCCCTCTAAGAAGCCTTTCCTGAAGCCCACCTGGGCACGGCACCATTTCCGGCTCCCAGAATCCCCTCTCCTTACCACACATCCCAGCATTTCTCAAAGTGCATGTGGTGTCTGGCAGCTCGTCTGCCTCCCCCACCAGACTGGGAGCTCTTCGAGGGCAGGGTGGAATTTGGCTGACCTGTCCCTGCCAGACTCGGCTGAGGGCTCAACACAGAGAGGGGCTGGTGGCTGGATGGAAATAATACTAGCGAATGAATGAATAATGGGCAGGTTTAGGGACATTTGTGGGTGTTCCTCAGGGAATTTTTCAATAATAATAATAATAATAATAATTATTATTATTATTATTATTATTGAGATCCTATTATGTGGCAGGCCCTTGGCTGGACTGGATGCTGGTGACACTGTGAGGACCCAGACAGAAATGGTCCCACATCTTAGAGCTCTGGTCATGAGGAGGACAGATGTTAATCTTGCTAATGACAGTCTCATTATGAACCTGCCCTGAAGGGAAGGAACCTGGTTTTATGAGAGGGTGTAACACAGAGACCTTCATAGCGTGGGAGGCAGGGAGCCTGATGACATTCTGGGAATGGGGGCTGGTGCTTAGGCTGAAACTAAAAGAGGAAGAGTGGGCATGAAGTTGTCCTGGGCAGAGGGCAGAGGTGGAAGGCAGCCTCCCTCTAGCAGCAGAGGGGAGACAGGTTCTGCTGGAGCTCAGAGACTCAGAGAGTGAAGCAGGCAGGGCCCAGGCACTTTGCTACCATGTAAGAAGTGCCCGTTCTGTGCAAGGCTGTGGACTTACATCCTTCCATGACTACTTCTCCTTTCCCCTCATGGCCGTCCTCGGAAACAGGTATAATGGTTATCCTGTTTCAGGCTATCCAGGCTCGAGCATGGCTGGGATGGAGGCAGTGCAGGACACACGTGGGTGAGCAGAATTATTTCCCAGGATAGGATTCTCAGGGACAAAGTTTGGACCGGAAGATGCTCACTCGTAGCCCTGGCATGAGAAGGTGGCCAGGAGAGCAGGCCTGCCTTTCCCTACCAGCAGGTCTGCCTGTCTACCATCCATAGGTGCTGCCATCGCCATGACTGTTGCTACCATCAGGCCAGGGAGGAGGCCGGCTGCAAGGCCAAGCTGGAGCCCTACTTGTGGAAGTGCGTTAATCAGCGCATTGAATGTGGTGAGTCCCCTGTAACGCCCACACTGACCTCCCCGAGAGTCCCTGGGGCATCCCGATTGTAATACCTTACCACTGCTTCCAATTCTCCATAGACTACTCTTTGGATTGATCTCATATGTCATTCTTAATACTGAGCACTTACAAAAATAAACAAAGAAACCTATTTTTTTGCTGTTTGGATAAAAACTGAAAAAGATAGAAATGACATCAGATATAAACAACCTAAATGTCTATCAGATGGGCCTGGGTATATAAATCTGTGATGTATCCTCACGGTGGAAGACTCTGCAGCCTGAAGAAAGGATAAGGTAAGAAAAGACAAGGAAAGATGTTGAACGAAAAAGCGAACGGCGGAATAACATGTTCAATAAAGCACTATTGTGTTTAAAAAGAAAAAATCTTGTACATAGTACCATACTACTTTCCATGGTTACATGTAGACGTATGCAAAGGTCACAAAACTGTAAAGAGACACTCCCAACTGAGGATGGCGGAGGTCATCCCCAATGACAGAGTCGGGTTGAGGGGAGTGATGGTAGAAGTCAGTTTTATGTTCTTTGTAATGTTTCCAGTTTTTACAAAGAGAATGTCTTCGTGAGTTAATTGCGAATTGAAAGTTAAAAAGAAAAGGAATATACAGCCTCATATGACCTCTGCAAATTACTGACATGCATCAAAAGAAAATAACATAAAAATGTGGATGGATGACAGGCAGCCAGATTACCTTCTGCTGGATGGCATTTTATTAGTGGGGGTGATTAGTGTATCTCATTGTGGTTTTGCTTTTCCCTAATGACGTTGAGCATCTTTTCATGTGCTTGTTGGCCATTTTTATATCTTTGGAGGAATGTCTACTCAAGTCTTTTCCTCATTTTTAATTGGGTTATTTGTCTTTTTTGTTGTTATGTCTTTTTAAATATTGTGGGTATTCACACACCCTTATCAGATCTGTGATTTACAAATATTTTTAAAATAATTTTTTTTATGTACAAAAGTTGTAATTTTGATAAAGTCTAATTTTTCTATTTTGCCTTTTCTTTATCGTGTCTGTAGTGTCCTATCTAAGAAGTCTGTCTAGTGATCCAAGGTCAGGAAAATTTACCCCTTTTTTCTTCTAATAGTCTTATCATTTGAATTCTTATGTTTACATCATTGATCCACTTTGAGTTTATTTTAATTGTTTTAGAGAGAGGGGGAGGGAAGAGGAGAGGGAAATATCGATGTGAGAGAGGAATATCAATCGGTTGCCTATTGTTTGCACCCTGACCTGGGATTGACTGAACCTGCAACCCAGGCATGTGCCTGACCTGCAGTCGAACTGGCAACCTTTTGCTTTGCAGGATGACACCGAACAAACTGAGCCACACCTGCCAGGGCTTTAATATTTTTAAGAAATTTTTAAAATTGATTTTTAGAGGGAGAAAAACATCAATCTGTTGTTCCTCTGATTCATCCATTCATTGGTTGCATCTTGTATGTGCCCTGACTGGAGACTGAACCTGCAACCATGGCATTTTGGGATGATGCTCTTACCAACTGAGCCACCCGGCCAGGACTACCTGTTGTACACGGTATGTGCTAGGGGTCCAACTTCATTCTCTTGCATGTGGATATCCAGTTGTCCCAGTACCATTTGTAGAAGAATACCATTCTCTTCTTTCTCTTGTCGAAAATCTCTTGGGCCTAGATGGATGACCTTTCTGGTCCTCAGTTTCCTTACCTTGAAGATGGGTGTTGCAAAGATGAAAAAAGGGTTTATAATGTGATAAACAGATTGGATAGGGGTTATTACTCTCTCCCATCCCTTCTTCTCCCTCCCTCATCCTTATCTGAACTTCTCTTTGATCCCACTACCTCCCACTAGAGAGAACTGAGGCTCTGGTGTGATTTTCCACTAAAACCTTATCTTCTGCAACTTGGTCTATTCTGGAGAAAAGGAGGCAATCTTAAGAGTTACTAGAAGGATGTTCTTGGATATACACAGATTCTCAGTCATATCTCCTTAGAATGACTTAGGAGCTGGCATAAGAACCAAGCTGAATTAATATTGAGACATAATATTAATGTTTAGGACTGAAAGCACCCCAGACATCATCTCGTTCAGCCCTTTCATTTAGAGTTGGGGAACTTGAAACCCAGGGAAAGAAGCGACTTGCCTAACATGGTAGTGATGTGTCTACTGCTGGGCACATTCCCTGTCCCCAAACTGCCCCCTTCCGGTATGGGTAGAGAGGGGTGAAATGGGCCTTGAATTGAAGTCTGTTAAAGATCTCTCCCTTCTTCCCTTCAACTTGCATGTTCTGCTTACCCTAGGCATGTGAAAAACTGTGTTTGTAAAATATTTATTGGTGGAGTCTGTGCCTGTTTACAGAACTGCCCTCCCTGAACCAAATGAAGAGAACCAAAATATCTATTATGCATTTTTGGCTAAAAATATTCTCTTATTCTCTTTGGAGATATTCTGAACATAGCTGTTTACTTAATTACAGGTGTGGTCCATTTTCCATTTATGGGCCTGGCTTAAATATATTTAAAAAATTTTAAGCCTATAATAATATTTACTGGCAGGCCTTTATTTTAAACTTAACCCTTGGGAACTATTTTTCCTTTTAAGTTTTTATTATTCTTTGAATAACATGATGCTGTTGGGTTCCTGAGTCAATGGAGCAGTGAGACCAAGTGTTGCTTTTGAAAGAATCTTTCTTGCTCAGAGAGGATGGGAACACAAGGGAGGTACAGGCATTGGGTCAGAAGACTCTGGGCTGGAGTTCTTGGTCCACCCATTCCTAGCTCTGTGGCCTTGGGCAAGTTACTGAATCCTTCTGAGCCTCACTTTACAAATCTGTAAAATGGGACTAATAAAACTTAGATGCTATGTTTGTGTGAGATGTCCAGCTTTTCCGTATTCTCCCAATCAATAAATATTGTTGAGAATCTACTTTGTGCCAGTCTCCATGCAACGTTTTAGGTAAGACAGAGAAGTCTAAAATGGGGAGACCAGGAAACTGTGTCTGTACCAAGTGCTTTTATAACTGCTATGTCAGAAAATAAAGCAGGTGAAGTACTGTACCTGCTATAACATGGATGAACCTTGAAAATGTGATTCTAAGAGAAAGAAGCCAGACACAAAAGGTCACATACTGTATGATTCCAAGTATATGAAATATCCAGAATAGGCACATCGCTAGGGACAAAAAACAAATTAGTGGTTGACAGGGACTCAGGAGAGGGTTAATGGGGAGTAACATCTTAATGTATATGAGGTCTCTTTTGGGGTGGTAGAAATGTTTTAGTAGAATAGATAGAGGTGATGATTACCCAACATTGTGAATTTACTAAATCCCACTGACCTGTGCACTTTCAAATGGTAAATTTTGTTATGGGAATTCTTCCTCAATTAAAAAAAGCAGGGATGCAGGAGACTTATTGAAGACATCTTTGGATAGCAACCCTTTCATCTCTGTATAAGGTAGGCTCAGCCAGGATGGAGGGAAGACATGGGATACACGATTGTTATCTACAAGATTTTATTCTCGAAGGAACATCTGAGAGACTTGGAGAAAGAAGGCAGAGAAATGCAGGTGGAACCAACACTGACTGAGTGCATGCCACCTCTTTCCTGCGCAGTTTACATAGGCTTCCCAATGACTCTGTCAAGTGAATAATGCCCCATTTTAAATGAAGACTTGAGTCATTTAGGCAAGATCATACAGCTAGGAAGTAGCAGAGCAGACATTCCTAAAAAATGCCCGGATGGTTCCCTACTGCTTATCTAAATGGATCCTCAAATGGCATGGTGTAATACTGATGCAACAGAAGCCAAAAGTTCATATGGACTTTGAGTCTGAAATCACTTCTCTGACAACTTCGATTTCCTTTTCTGCAAAATGTGGCCAACATCACCTCCCTCCTAGAGTTGCCATGACGATGATCACTGGCGAACTGTCAAACATCACGCAGATGCAATCTGTGACCCTTCCTGCCAACAGTGTTACTGGCTTCCCTCGTGTTTATCTGCAAGTCTCTGCTCTAATCTCAGTTTTCCCATTTCTTTCAGAACCAACAGAGGACAGATGTCAAGAACTCTTATGCAAGTGTGACCAGGAGATTGCTTACTGCTTAGCCAAAACTGAGTACAATTTAAAGTACCTCTTCTTTCCACGTTTCTTATGTAGGCAGGACCCGCTCAAGTGTGACTGACTAGCTTGACTTGAAATGTTCTTTTGCACGAGAAAATAAAACTCCTTTTCACTAATCAATAGCCATATTCAGTTTTTTGCAGGAGGAACTGAGTTAGAGTGTTAAAGCTGCAACCAGTGTTTGCTTTCTCCCTCCGTCCCAGAACTTGGGACTGGAGCCTGTTTGGTTTCCACTTTGATTAAGGTCAAAATCCCGTGTCTATTTATAAAATCGTAACTGTGTTTATGACTGTATTGGGTTTGGTACCATTTCTGAGGTTCATCCTTTACGAAAAGGCTAAGCTTGTCTTCTAACCTGCTCTTGATGAACAAACACCTGCTAAGTGCCTGGCCTTGTCCTAGGTACTGGGTTGAGGCAATAAACAAGATAACCACATGACACCCTTGTGAAGTTCAAGTCTAGCAGTTGTTAGCTCAAGAAAAAGTATTCTAAAAAAAACCCAAAAAAACCAAAGAAAGTATTCTTCCCCATCCTACTCCACCTTTAATAGTTAAAAATTTATTTCCTGATTACAAAAGTATTACATACTACTTTAAAAAAGGGCAAATGCAGAGAAATAAAAAGAAAAAAATAACTACTCCTATTCCCACTATCCAGAATAACCACTCTTAGTTTCTTAGCATGCTGTTCATCAGTACTTTCTGTAATTTTTATTTTTAAAGGTTTATTTATTCACTTCTAGAGAGAGGGTGAGGGAGAGAAACGGCAATGTTCCCAATTGGTTTCCTCTCGCACGTGCCCCAACTGGGGACTGGCCTCAACCCAGGCATGTATCCTGACTGGGAACTGAACCAGCGACCCTTTAGTTCGCAGGCCGGGGCTCAAGCCACTGAGCCATACCAGCCAGGGCTTCTATAATTTTTAAAAATATAGGTGAGATACTCTTTTTTTTTTATTTTCATAAGCTTTTCTCCATGTTATTAAAAAAAATCCTTGAAAGCTCCATTTTAAATAGCTACATTCGATACCATTTGATAAATTGCTAACTTTAGAATATTGGTGATATTTCCTATTTTGATAAATTAGTCATATGTTGGTGATGCTCCTGAATAAATCTTTGCCAATCCCCACTGCTCACCTTTTCTTTATTCCTTAACTCAGATTTGCAGAAATGGAATTCTTACGTCAAAGGGTCTGAATATTTTAAAGACACCTCCTTTTGGTGCATGTGGCCCGCCATGATTGAGAGGGTCCCAGGGAAACCAGGCAGCTGTGGCCCTGGCTCTGAAGTGCCTGTCCTTCCCGCTGGCAGTAAAGAGTGAAAGTCCAGCTCGGCCCATTTGCTCCAGGCCCAGTCTCCCTTGCTCTCCTCCCCTGAGCAGGTATGGGTATCACTCATCTTTGAAGTGGGATGAGGGGAATGGATGGGAGTCATTAAACTGGGAGTCTGGCAACCAGTGGCCCAGCCTGGGCCCAGCTCCACCAGTGCCACCCAGCCTCCGTCTCTTTATCTGGAAAGGAGAATAGTAACCCCATACGGTAGGAGATGAGGGGTATGCAAGTATTGCAGTGTCCCCAGACCTGTAGTGCTGTGTCTCTGGCAGGTCATTAGTGTTAAGCAGGTAAAGTCAGGCAGCCCTGGGGCCTGATGAGCAAACGCAGGAGGAAGAAAAACATTCTCCCTCCTTTCACTTAAGATACTTTGGGTGGCTCCTTGCCTCAGTGTTCCCATCAGGCAGGGAGGCAGGGGAACTTCACCATGACTAGTAGGTTGTATCGAGCAATTCTGATTTTCATGTTTTCTAAACATTGCTCTATAGAAGTTTTGTCTTTATTAAAGATCTTTATTTTTATTTCAAGTAATTTCTTCAAACTTCCAGATGCAAAGTTTGAGTGAAATCTTCAAAGATACAAAGGATTAATGAATGGTTCATGGAGTCACAAAAAAACACTTTGGATGCAAGCTTATCTCTGCAGGCCCGTCTTCAGATGGGTCACATTTCACACCTGCTGATTTCACACCAGAAGAAAGTTAAGAGGCATAGTTCATCTCATTCATATTTATAATTACAGCATTTGGTGTAATTATACTTGTTGTTTTATACATCAGAACAAGACAATAAAAATTATACAGTGTGAGGTCATTGTATAAAATGTTTCATTGAACAAAAGGACTATCCTAGATTTTACAGATTAAATTCTTAAAAACAAACAAAGCAAACCCTAAAACAAACCAATTTTAAGTAGTGCTGAGGCAGCTCAGCCTGATGTGAATTATTCTCTGTAAATATGCCAACATCCCACTCAATCCCCCCACTCAGAGAAAGGGATCCAAACTTCCAATGATCAAAAGTTGGAAACGGGTTGGGTCTAACCATCATTCTAGTCTCAAACTGAATCCTTTAGAGGGTTAACTCTTCAACTTCCTAGCAACTCATTTTCAATAAGACAGAATTGTCTGTTGGATTTTGGGTTTTCCTCTGTATCTTTTTATGTGCAACTGTCTATGCCTATGACAAAAATCTCTCATTTTCCTAAGCCAGACTTAAGAGGACAGGCCTGGCACCAACAAGCCTGGTCTTGGGCTCAGTCTCAGGACTCCAACTTGCCCTGGGAGCTTCTGTCACTGAGGTGAAGGCAAGGAGGATTGCTGATGTGACAGCTTTCTGATGGCGCCTACACCACAGCCTCTGAGAACCCTGGGTCCGTGCAAGCCATAGTGGACTGGACCACCTAATTCCTGGGAGCAAGGCGGCTAGGTGTGAGGTGCTGCTGCTGTGTCGGCCCAGCTCTGGGATGTCAGTCCCTGCTGCCACAGTGCAATGGGCAAAGGGACAGAGGACCTGGCTGCAGTCTTTGACAGAGAAAGCAGCACCTTCTTTACTAAGGAAAGGAAACAGGAAGTCATCTGTCACCCCACTCCCCCTTCACTTAAGCATCAAAGCTCAGCTGCCAGGGAGGCGGGCAGAGTCCCTCAGAGCCTGAGCAGTGCCACTCACAACACTTGGGTTTCCAGACGTCGGACTTCCTTGACCACAAGATCAATGTTAATAATTGGGTTAAAGTACAGGGCCCAGTAAAATAAACAGTTGCAAACAAACTGAGGAATGAGGGGCCAGAACATGGCCACAAAAAGCCCCTGCGTTGATACCTTCCAAAAATGGCTCCACATCCTCTGAGGCACAGTCCTGAAAAAAGGAGAGAAGTGTCTGAGAGGTGGGGCAGTGATGACGATCCCAATGACACCAATGCAGCGGCTCAGGCCCCGGGCCGCTTCCCAGTGCAGTCAGGTCACCTGTACTGCAGAGACCTTTTCTGTCCCCACGGCCTGAGACATGCCTTCGCCTGACCAATCCATCTTCCACTCTCCAGACGCAACCTACACAGTGCTTCCCCAGGGCGTTATCCACGCCAGGTAAGGCATCCCCATTACAGCCCCAACTCCACCTGCTTCCTCACTGTGTCACATTTATATATACTTAACATAGGTATTTTCTCTGCTGGGCTGCAAGCCTTCAGAGTACAGGTGATCTGTCTTTTTTACCAAAAGATCTGTAGTGCCCAGAAGAGAGCCAGGGGCAGAGTAGGGGCTCCATTAAGTTTGCGTGAAGAAATGAGTTCAGTGAATTGAAATAAATGAGGGAGATTCTTGTCAGGTTCTCAGAACTATTTATAAGGCTGCTCCTGATTGACATAAAGTCAAGAACCCTTCAAGTTTGCAGGATGCTTCAGGCTTCAAGGGTACTGGTGAGGCGATGTGTTACTTTTGCCTGTCAAGCAGCCATCCCCCTTCTTCCGGAAACACCTTCCAGGTTTTCTTTGGGCCGCCTCTTTCCCCTATTCTTCTCCATGTGGTCTGCATGGGTCTGAAGTTAGACCCTTGGCTGGGGGGATGGGTGCATGGCTTGAACCTAAACAAGAGCCCCGCATAGGGTCATCCCAATAAATTCAGTTATCATACCCCTGCACCAAGTGATGGGTTCAGGTGAGCATGTGACCCAGGCTGGGCCAATCAGAGCAAAGGCATGTGAGCCTGAGACTTTCATAAGTACTACAGGGAAAGACTGCTCTCCTTTCGCAAGGGTTGCTAAGCTACTCCTCTCGGCCTGGAGAGGCTGAGGGCCCCACATGAAGAGAGCTGCCTGAGGCTGAACAACACACCAAAGAGTAGAGCTGCAAGAGGGAGACCAGGAGTCAGTCCTAATGACAGCATTTGGGTCTCTGGGTCCAGCCATGCAGGAAGCCTTCACTGGGCATTTTTCTTTTTAGGAGAAAGCCAGCTCAGGTTGGTTTCTGTCACTTGCAATCGAGAGTCACTAACTTAGTGACTGTCTAGTCCAACTCTCATTTTACACATTCAGAGAAATTGTTACTGTTCCATTTGGTGGCAGAGCAGGATTAGAGCTCATGCCTTCAGAATTCCTCATCAGATCTCGATGCTCTGTCAGAACTCTGTTTTCTGTGAAAAGCCCTCTTTTCTCACATGTTTATTCCCTATTAAAATTCTTCAGGCACACCCTCCACGCCCAGGAATTATATGGTAGGTTATGTGGGGATAAGATACATGCAGCAACACTTTAACAATGAGCACCATGAAAACCACCCCACCCCACAAACACAAGGTAATTTTTCCTATTTGCTCCTTAAGCAGGTGTTTGTAAACCAGAGGACAAGGAGTCTTCATGTCTGAGTAATACTTCAAAGACACCTTTTCTAGCCCCTGTTACTCAAACCATCTCTAACATAAAAACACACTTACTTCAGTTCACTTCTTGACCAGATCCTCCAAAAGGAGAATAATTCCAGAACTGAGAGTAACATGGCATTGACAATGAGAAACCGTGACGTCCAATAGTGGACTTCTAGCCAGTCCCAAGCAAATTCAGCAATCAGCTGGTAAGGAAGGAAGGAGTATTTGACAAGGAATTCTCTCCACTGCTTCCATGTGGGCTCTCTAAGATCCTTCAAAAATAACATACAAACAAATAAAAAATGGACACAAATTATGAGGATTGACTTTTACACAAAATATAGTATCGTGGTTATCCCAGTGAGTTTTACATTTATTAAAACACACCCCCTCCCAAACAATCTAAAATGAAATTTCTATCCATCAACACACCTTGTAATAATCTTACATTGGCTAAAAGTTACCAAAGAGGCTGAACTGAGATGCTGTTACATAATTGCGGAAGTTCAGAAGTAAAAATCTAAGCATGAGTCATAAAAAATGGGGTTGAAATGAACTGAAATTAACCAGTTTAAAAATTCTTCACCATTGCATGTGGAGCTGTTTCCTAAATTCAACATCTTAGCGGTGGTAGAATGATAACAGGTCATGAAAAAATTAAACACAAACCTTGAAAAAATAAGTTTTGTGAACAAATTATTAATAAAAGTATTTAAACAACTCATAGGCATCCAGAAGCTAATGGAAGCTGAGCAACGCCGTGTGCAATCTAGCAGATACTGAGTATTCCAAGAAACAAGGTAGCCTAATGAGCCGGCAGGGGTTGTTGGGGCTCCTTAAAATGGTGGGTCTCTGTGCTCCCAGTCCAGCAAGGGCAGGTAGCAGCTGGAAAGCAGGTGATTAGAGAAACACTGTACAAAGGGGCTAATCAGCAGGCTTTAAATTACATCTAAGGCTGAAGTCAGGTAGGCAGGTACTTGACTACAATGTTTAAAGAAGGGTATTTAAAGATTTTGGAATTCTATTTCAACATTTATGGGCATGGGTCATATATGACAGTTCCTATATCCATGTGACTTTTTGACATAAACAAGAGCACCAATGCAAAGGGCAATGTACCCTCAAATGACCAAGCAGACACAGAAATTGCCTTGGGTCAATGGGATCCACCAATAATTCTGAAGGATCCACGGGTAAAACTGAAGAAACAAGGGCCATGGTGGGTAACCACCTTAGGTGACGTGAGGACTCCCATCAATAAGACAATGGCTTACTGTTCTGAGGTCAACAGGACAGATACTACCCCTGCTTTGTGGTTAGGCAAATAATCATCCTTTGGGGATCCCACTGAAAGACAGATTACTGAGCTGGCAGGCTCATAAATCTCTTGGACAATTGGAACCTATCCTATCTTCTTTTATAACAAAAGCAATGCTGGTTTTTTTCCCCCCTCTAAATATTTCAAGTCCAGAGGGCAGCCCCTCTTGCTATGCAATGCTGGAAACAAAACAGGCTTCTGGGAGTGGAGAAGTTCCTTCTTATTTTCTTTTGTAGGGGCTCTCCTTGCAAAAACCAAATAAAGCTGAGTGTTGTTTGCTCTTCCGTGACAGGCTACAGCCATGTCTCTAGTTCCATACCACACTGAGAAATGGTAGAATTTCATTCAAGGCACTTTGCAGACCTACCAGGAGCTTGGTGATGATGTCTTCCCCAGAGCTGTCTTCCTGTAGAGGGCAGATGGTGTGGATGAAGGGTAGGAAGGTGTCTGTGTAGTCAAATAGGTAGAGGTACAGCAGACCGAGTCTGGGAGAACTCTTGAGGGCATACAGCAGGAACAGGGACCTGCCTGGGTTCACAGCCTGCAGGGAATGAGGTGGGTGCAAGGCCATGTTACCACCGTGATGACCAGCTCCCACCCACATTACATCCACAACCTCACACCCTTTGCCACCGGCCTTTTTTGGTGTGGTCTGCATAAACAAGGGATGAATGAATGGTGAGAAGAGGCTAAGTGGTCAATCCTGGGGCTACATTATGTAAAGATCCAATCTCTCTCCACAGCTGCCAAGAGGTGGGGCGACGGGAAGCATACTCTAAGGCACTACTAGTAGAGCACAACCTTTTTGGAAAGCAATTTTGCAAAATGTATCAGTCTTAAAAATGTATAATCTGAAGTGCAGAAGGCCTCATGCACAAAATGTTTGGTGTTGCACTGTGTATGACAGAGAAAAAGTAAAATCTGCAACCCAAGTTAACGATGTTATAGTAGATATTTAACCACTGAAAAATGAATATAAGAAGTTTTGGATAATGCCCATGATACAATGGTAAGTGAAAAAAATATTCTAAACATTTTGAGCCTTTTTTCCTATTATTAAAGGTTTTTCATATTATTAAATGTTTTCATCCTTGACAAAAGTAAAAAAAAAAAAAAAAGCTTTCTGGTTGTTTTTAAACTTTTTAAATTATGAGTGAGCATTCCCCCCCCCCCATAAACTTACTGGTTATTTACATATTTAAAAAATTTTCTCCATGATGTCTTTTTTAGAGTATAAGTCAGAAAATTCCAGATGCTCTGTTGCAAATTTAAAAATTGAGTATTTGTTTTATAGTAAAGTATTTGCAAAACCCTCTCTGTGAAGGAGAACCAGTCGGTACAGTTGTACTGAAAAAAAATTTACCAATTCTAGTGAAGATATGCATTACTTATGACCTAGTAACCTTTTTCCTCAGTATATATCATAAAGAAACTCTTGTATATGAGAGCATAAGAACTTCCAAAAAATGTCCACAGCAGCAGTTTCTAAGAGCAGAACTAGAAACAATTTCAGTATTTACCAACGGGAAAATGCAGAAATTGTCACATAGTCATGCAGTGGAATACTGCACGGAAGGGAAAACGAGTGAACTGGAGCCACAGAGATGGACACTACTGGCGGAAGGGGAGGCTCAGTTCATGCCTCTTACACTAAGGTTAAAAACCTATAGGCCAATACACCTAGTGCTTGCAGACACGTAATACAAGTAGGAAAATACACCCAGGAAAGACGTGCAGCCGGCTGTAGGAGCGTGGGACCTCTAGAGAGGGTGGGGAGGCAGGGCTTCAATCATGTCTGTGATGTTTTCTTAAGTAGTGGGCATGCAAGTGATTGCTATGTTGCTCTCTATACTTTTGCCAATTAAAAAAATAAATAAATAAAGAGTTCACCTTATATTCCCAGAGATTTTGGGGGGGCTTCACGCCTAGTGCTTTGACACGCTCCAGTTCCATGAGGATGGCTCTTCTGTGGCTACTGTTTTCTATGGTATATGGTGCCCTTGAAAATTCTTCCTCTGTCAAAGTTAAAAGCAATCTGTGGTAGCAAGGGGATAGGAGAATTCTTCTGAGGTTATGTACTGGAAGCAAACTTTCCACAGAGTTCCATCTTATCAACACAAATACTTTGGCCTTGAGACACGGCAAGACACTTAGTATAATGGAAATATGATTTTTTAAAAAGACTTTCAAAAAAATTTTGAGAGAGGGGAAGTGGAGAGAAGGAGAGGGACAGAAACATTCGTGTATGAGAGAAATATCAATCAGTTGCCTCTTGCACACACCCCAGCGGGGACCTGGCCCACAACCCAGGCATGTGCCCCGACCAGGAATCAATCCAGTAAACTTTTACCTTAGTTGGTAGGATGACATCCAACCAACTAAGTCATGCAAGCCAGAGCTGAAATACTATTAATAATAGCAAACAATTGCTTACGATTTGCCAGTGACTATCTGAAAAAACTTTAATAAATCATCATTGACCCATTGAACAATTCTGTAGGGTAGTTGGCCTTATATCTATTTTGTGGATGAGAAAACTAGCTTAGAGAAGTGACCTACTCTAGGCATACGCAAGGCTGCTTTGCTCCTAACCTTTGATCTTTCAGCTGTGTACTCTGACCTCTCACACATTTCTGTTATTTAAAAAATTTGATCCTTATTGTATTTTTTTTACATTACCCTTTAGTCTCCTTATAGCCCCCGCCCCTCAACACATTTCTGTTTTTTAAAGTGTTTGAGTATAGAAAAAAAGTTGGAAAGAAAGCCAGTAAAACATTATGACATTAGAAATAAGTTGTTTTGGGGTACTTATTTAATAAAGATAATTGTAGATCTCTTATCTGTTCTCTTTCATCAGAAAACACAAATCTGGCTCTGGCTCAGCTGGTCAGAACGTCATCCCAATACGCCAATTTTACGGTTTGATCCCTGGTCAGGGCATCGACCAATGAATACATAAATTAGTAGAACAAAAAATCAATGTTTCTAAAAATGAATTTAAAAAATAACCTTAAAAAAAGAGAGAAAACACAAATCTACCTCTAGGGATTCATCTTTAAAAACATCCCTGTGCACTGGCAAATGAGACCATTATAATCACTGTAGGAGGAATGTACACCGATATCCTTTTGTGGGTAATTTGGTAATACTTGTTTAAGTGTAAAGGTTTACTTACTCCCTTCGACCCAGCAATTCCAGTTTTATGAATCTATCCTCTAGAAGAAAGACAGTTATACAAAGATATCTTTTATTAATGAGGTAGAGGCTACTTTTTAAAGCCACAGTTCTGGTCTGGGGGAGGGAGCATACTAATTTTTACAAAACAAAACAAAACAAACAAAAAACTCCCACACAATTATAGTGGGAGCACTCTGTTTCCACAAAGGACAGTCAAACAGTAGAAGCTCAGTTCTGGGGAGAAAAGTGACTGGGGTGAGAGGGGGGACAGTCAGTGAGTGGACTTCAGGTCTGAAACAAGCAGCTTAGAGAGCCACTACTTTCAGCACTGTGTGGTGTTCTAAGTAATATCCCTACACAGCCCCTCCAAGAAAAGGAGGAACCCCAATAAATCCAGAGAGTGCTCTGGAAGGGGCAGGGCACTGTTGATAGGCAGAAGCGGGCCTCCTTAGAGCCCAGAGACTGGCAAATTCCTTGTGTTAATAAATTCCTTCAAGTACTTGCTACAATGTTGTATGAAACTGTCTAGAACAGGAAAAGGAAACAACCCATGTATGTTTTGGTAGAGATCAATTAAACAGACTCCAGCATATAACAGTGGTTTTCTCTGAAAAGTAGGATTCCAAGATATTTCATCCAATATCCTTTAGTTCTGTGTTGTTATTTTCAAATAAATAATAAATGTTGTTTCTATAATCAGAAAGTAACAAATTAAAATTTAAGGGACATAAAATGGCATAGCCACTTTGGAAAATGGTTTGACAGTTCCTCAAAAAGTTAAACATAGGGTTACCATATGATCCAGCAATTCCACTCCGAGAGTGTTGAAGTATATGCCCACACAAAAACCTGTACACAAATGATCATAGCAGCACTGTTCATAATAGCTCCAGACTGAAATCAACCCAAATGCCTGTCAACTGAAGGATGGGTAAATAAAATGTATAGCCATGTAATGGAATATTATTCAGCCATAAAAATGAAGTACTAACACATGCTGCAACTTGGATGAACCCTGAAAACATGATGCTAAGTAAAAAAGCCAGACAGAAAAGGCCACATATTGTATGATTCCATTAATGAAATACTCTGAACAGGCAAATCCAGGGACAGAAAGTAGAATGGCGGTACATGAGGCGCAGTGAGGGGAAAACAAGGATGGACTACAACAAGGACTGGCTGCTAAAGGGTAAGAGTTTCATTTGGGGGTGATGAAAATGTTCTAAAACTCGACTGTGGTGATGGCAGTACATCTCTGTGAATATATTAAAAACCACTGGTTATACACTGTAAATGGTGAATATTCTGGTATGTAAATTTTATCTCAATAAAGCTACTTAAAAAAAATGTCAGTGATGTGTTAAAGATTTTACTCCTCACCTTCCATTTACTCTTTCAGATAAAAACCTGTCTCTGTAGAGAGAGGCCCAAGGGCCCAGCTGCTCCAGCCAGAGGACAACTTCTTCTGCTGTCCATTTGGCCACAGCCTTGTGGACCAGGAGGTCATGCTCAGATTCCCTGCTGCTCCAGTGATACACGAGCAGGACCACCTGAGGAGAAGTGACAGGGATCTTAAGACACAGAGAAGTCAGAGATGCCTGTTTCCAAATATGTGAATGTGGGGCAGGGAGGGGAAGAGGCTAAGCCTGAAGGGAGTGATGCCGAGTCTACACAGAAGCAGCACAACGCCACCACCAGAAAACAGGGGGGCACAACTCTCGGCAGGCTCGTCTCTCTGATGATCACTGGGCTGTGAGGGAAAAGAGACGGGAGCAGGACTCATCACAGGGCACCCGGGCGCACTGCACCCATGACCCCATCAACCTGGCCAACCTAAGTAATTCATGTACCTTTTCTACTGAAAAATGTGTAACATTTAGATTTCTTTAACATGGAACTTTAAAAAAAGGAAATAGTCTTGATTTACATTGGAAGTTAGTTGAGTGATGTGCTCAAGACTCCATCGTCAAGGCACACATAGCCTCAAATTCCAGTTCTGTCACCTATTTCCTCATTTCTGAAATGGGCATAATAATGGTGCCTATTGAATAGGTTATGAGGAAGATGAAATGAGATAAAGCTAACATTTACTGGGCTCTGACAATTATGTGGTCTACTTGAGTAAGCAACATCCACAAAGAATCATACAACCCAGCAGATTTGTGTATGCACTGAATTACCACATGCAGTGATGTCATCAATCATTTGGTGTATTTCAACAGAACTGATTTTAGTAGAAACCATGGGAGAATGGGGGACAGAGAAAAAGTGATAAACTTACTGCCACACCAGTTAAAGCTGTGAGAACTCCTGAAAAGAATCCCCCTCCTCTCTGCTGATTTACTCGGCCTGTGTTAGCAGCTAAAGGAATCTGATCATTCCCATATTTCTGAAAGGCTGCAAGACTCTGGACTATGTCATTATTCTGCTGAATGTCTTCAAATCGCATTCTAATGGCATCAGGAAATAATTTTTCAATGGCATCCCTATGGAGAACAGAAAAAAAAAATATCACAAGGGAGTTGTTTTACTACATACACTTATAATGTTTAAAAGCCAGAATAAAGCTGTGAACAATTTAATAATATACAAGTACTCTAGTACATTGGAAACCACAAAAAATCAGAAATGACCTATATGTCCACTGTTAGGAAAACAGTTAAATGAACATGGTATATTCATACAATGGAATACAACATAGTTTTAAAAATGAACTTACTGGGTATTATTATCAAGATGGATAAATTTAAGACACTGTTGAATGAAAACAGTGAGCTTTAGAGCTATACAGATAGAATACCACTGACATGAGAAAATATTTGCATTTCCTATTGGCACATATGTGTATAAAAATATTTTTGAAAATCTGAAAGAAATCACAACTAAGTCACAACTGAAGTTACTCTGTGGAAAAAGAAGGATTGTAAGTTGGGGGAGGGGCCAAAGGGGTCTTTAGCTTTATTGGAAATGCTCTAAATTTTTTTAAGGTTATTTATTTATTTTTAGAGAGGGGGGAGGGAAAAAGAGAGGGAGAGAAATATCAGCGTGTGGTTGCCTCTCACGTGCCCCACATTGGGGACCTGGCCTGCAACCCAGGCATGTGCCCTGACTGGGGAATCAAACCAGCGACCCCTTGCTTCGCAGTCTGGCGCTCAATCTACGGAGCCACATCAGCCAGGGATAGAAATGCTCTAATATTTTTTTAAACGTAAACAAATGAATGTATATATGTATTACTTAGGTTATTAAAAATTCATTCGTAAAAAGGAAAAGCTCACTAGTAAGTGAAAAGGCCAACCGTGAGGTCATACTGTAGGGTTCTTTTCATTTTCAATTACATACAATCAGAGAGCCCTCTTTCAATTTAAGGTTAACCTTCAGGTGAAAGGCGGCTGCCAGGTAAAAGCAAAGTGCTAATACATCTCCTGTGAAAATGACAATGTTGCATTAATGTTTTCATGGAACTTATTGGTATTCTGTTGATACCAAGACGACAACAGAAGAAGAGACAAGGAATTTAGCCTCAAAGATATCAAAATAAGCAACATCCCCAAAGAACTTTAAACATTATGAACATTATGAATGGAATAACCTGCTATCTGAAAGGTCTTGCCATTTGTTGTGTGAAGCTATACATTGGAACCTACCTCGATTAATGAACTAGCTGGTACAGAGTTTAGTCAAAGACTATGAAAATCAGCATCAAACCAGTTATTCAGAATTGTACACTTACACCATTTCCCCCATTAGACCTAGGGCGTTCTCAGTGAATACAAATTGATAGAAGTACTACATGGCAGAGGATTACAAACAATGGTCTGATAACCAGAATTTCTTTATAATAAATAATAAATCACAGTCACCTATGAGGAAGGGAGTCTGGATATTCAGGTCCTTGAGCTCCCTGATTCACATCCAGCAGATCCAGAATGACCACTGTGGAGGTCAGCTCTGTGCCTCCGGCCTTTTCAAAAATGGCTGCGCCATTAAGACAAACCACATCGAACAAGCTGAATGTGCTACTATTAATGGACAGAGCATACCTGAGGAGAATATTGACTTTGGGGAAACCTTCCCATTTTTCTCTGCATTCTGGACACTCTGTTTTCTTCGAAGAGGACCACCACAAAGCTAGACAGTGCCGGCAGAAGCTATGCCCACAGTTCAAGGTGGTGGGGTTTATCAGGATGTCGTAACAGCAGTGACAAGAAAACTCGCTAATAGAAATCTGGGGGCTGGTGCTCTTGAGAGGGTCATCTTTCTCAAGGGTCATCGTGTTCGGATCATTTTGCTGAGGCTCCTCCATCTCTTAGCAAATTCTGGGATCCACAGGCACAGAAAATTTCAGACTTAGAAAATTGCTGCAAAGCATCATTAAATCTAGAAAAAAAGAAATAGCAACAGAAATAGGACAAATAGTTTAGTAGGTATTTGAGATTACTGCCATCCAACTAAAGCTGATTTTTGAATGTGAAAAATTTAATTTCTAAAAATTTATATTCCAAAATCTAGATAGACATCATTGAATTTCTTTCTGGCCTATTTGTCTTACTTTTGAAAATTAGGTAAAGCAAAATAATGTAGTGGAAAGTTCAATAGACTTGAGAGGTGGCACCGAGATTTCTAGATCCTACTCTTTCACCAACTTCTTTTTTTAAAAGGTTTTATTTACTTTATTTTTAGACAGAGGAGAAGGGAGGAAGAAAGAGCGGGAGAGAAACATCAATGTGTGGCTGCCTCTCACACGCCCCCTACTGGGGACCTGGCCTGCAACCCAGGCATGTGCCCTGACTGGGACATTGAACCAGCCACCCCCTTGGTTCACAGGCCGACACCCAATCCACTGAGCTACACCAGGCGGGGTGTCACCAACTTCTTTTGAAAATGTAATTGCTCTAGCCTCAGTTTTCTCAAAACACTTTCAGTGTGTGTGATTTTGAATAAACCAGCTTCTTAGTCCAGTAAAATGTCTGGAGTTGGCAATAACAAATGTATTTCATGTAAATAACACATTTTGTCCAAACAAATCTTCCTTTCCATTAGGTAATTCTTTGTTTTATAAACATTTCACTTCAGAGGCTCCCATAGGAGCAGTTCCAGTAAGTGAGCGAAGATGTTTTTGAGGTGCCCTGTATTACCTTTTCCCCCAAATAAACCCAAGCACATGTATCCTGCCCTGTTTTTTTAAAAAAAGATTTTATTATTATTAGTGAGAAGGGGAGGAAGGAGAGAAACATCAGTGTGTGGTTGCCTCTCGAGTGCCCCCTACTGGGGACCTGGCCAGCAACCCAGGCATGTGCCCTGACTGGGGAATCGAAAGAGTGAGCCTTTGGTTCGCAGGCTTGCGCTCAATCCACTAAGCTACACTGGTCAGGGCTATATCGTGCCCTCTGGATCAGGCCAATTTGGTTCCAGGAAAACATAGTGTCACTGGTAGGCAAACGGCAAAGGGCCAATCTTTTCTCATTCTCATCAGGGTCTCCGGAATTTTTTTTTGAAAATGCAGTACAGAGAATAACAGAGTAAGAATCTCAACTCTCCTACTCACTAGCTCAGTGACTGTATGCAAGTTACTCGAGCTCTCTGAGACTTTTTCTCAACTGTGAAATGGTGGTAACAGTCCAAAAACCTTCAAGACTTCCAGTGAGGATTAGAGACAGTGAAAGTGGCTAGGATGGTGTATGGTGTAAACAGGGGCTAAAGAAATGATTATTCATACTCTTTTTGGTATTATCATAGTGTAGGTACTACTGGGTGAGTTTCTCAATGTTGCTATTGTAAAGGGAAAAAAGTAAATCGCTCTCCATCTCCCACATTGGTCACACAGAGCTCAGTTTATGCTTTGCAAGCACAGTGGTTAAAAACACAGGTCTCAGGGCTGGGCTGCCTGGGTTCTTAACCCGCCTCTGTCCTGTACCAGCTATGGGGTCTGGACCTGTTGGGAGTCTCAGCTTTCTCATGTATAAACGGGGGTGGTAACAGTATTTATTCCACTGAGTGTTTTTTTTTTAAGATTCTAAGAATTTTTATGACCATGTGAAGAGCAGAAGAGTCCAAATTAACCCTCAAATACAGGTCATTATGTATCACTGAATCTCTAAAAAAAGTTTTTTCAATTCAATAGTTGACACTCAATATTATATTTTTTTCAGGTGTCCATTTTTTAAAAACAAATCCTAACCTAAGGATATACTTATTGATTTTAGAGAGAGAGGAAGGGAGAGAAAGAAACATCAACATGAGGGAGAAACATCAACTGGCTGCCTCCCAAACATGCCCCAACCGGGGATCAAATCTGCAACCTAGGTACGTGCCCTGGCTGGGACTTACACCAGGAACCTTTTTGTGCACTGGACAATGCTCCAACCAACAGACCCACTGGCCAGGGTCATTGGGAGGTTTCTAGAATTAAGAGAATGAAAGTAAAGTGCCTTTATACAGAGTCTGGCATATGGCAATTTACCTGATTTTCAAACGCAGTGGTAAGAGAATTTCATAGGGTGAAAATTTTTACATAGAACATAACACATTTAAAATAAACAAATCTATAAACAAAGACTAGAAGAAAACACAATGAAGTATTAGTGGTAGGTGTGTTGGGTGGGGGAGGATCATGATTTTGTCGGTTTTGGTTTTTGTACTTATCAAATTGTTCCTAAGGCAAATGTATGACATTACTATAATTGATATATATATGTAAAAATTATAAAAAAATATTGTATTCCTTTTGGCCTAACACCAATGGGACATTTTCAATTCAGAAAATAAATAGAACTAAATTTAAAACTTAGTGTTAATTTAAATATATATTTAAAGTAATATAGTTACTCATAATAGATGGTAGGAAAAAGGGGAACGACCTTTTGTACAGACCCATTTGTTTTTGGAAGAACAAAGAGTCTAAATAATGACAAATTCTAAATTATTTCTGAAAATCATATTTGCTCATTACTTGTATGTTTAGGAACATTCTTAAAAAATTCTAAGTTCTTCACTTTGGACAGTCTTCAAATTGCTAAGGAAGTGAAAGATCTTACACATAGGTTTTTGGAAAAAGAAATCATTTTGAATAGTTCCTTTACTTGGTTTACAGTTATTAAACAACTTCCACGTGGGCAGTATTATCCTAGGAAATAACTGAAACACTGCTACCTACTGAACACTTCCTATGAGCTTGGACACTGGGCAGCCCCTTTAGGTACATTCATGATCACATATGGATTCAGTGTCAAAGGAATGATAGTAGCCTTCCAACGAGGGCTGGGCAAGGGGTCAGAAAAATGGTCCTGACTTGGCATTGCTCTCAGTGTTTTCATGGGGAGCAGTGAGTGATACAGGAGATACTGGCCTGACAAAGGGGTCTTATGTGCCTGGTTAATGACACGTGGGACACTGGGAGCACATAAAGGTTTCAGAGGCAATGAGATCAGCAAAGCTGTGCTTTAGGATGATAATCTCATCAGGAAGGAGGGTTAGGGCTAGGCTGGGACAAGTTATAAGTGAGCTGTTATCACTGCTGAAACTAAGGTGACAAAAATGAAAATAGCACAGAAATAAAGGTGGAAAAGAGATCTAGCCAAAAGATGTTAAAAAACAATTTATGGACTTTGGTGGTTAAAGAGAAATATCCAAGATGCTGGCTAGGTTTCAGAACTAGGGTAGAACAGTGCATCTAATAGAAATGGGTCAATATAAACAAATGGGGCCAATCTTAGAAAGGTTATTTGAATTTTAGAAAAGTAGAGTTTGAGGTGATGTACAACTGCCTAGTGATCAAATGGAGACACAAATTGAAGATGGGAGTTAGGAATGAGGGTAAAGTGTATGGATTTGTCATTTGCAGAGAAATGACATCATATATTAAAGTTATTTCCTCACAAATTAGCCTTTTAAAACTAGAATGTACCAGTAGTTCCTAGCTTACCAGATGTGAGTTTGTTTTTCATGAGAAAACAAAACACCGACATCAAAAGTGTATTTTATAATTCATATTTTGAAAAACTGAAATAGCCACTAACTCTGTTTTATAATTGTCTTTAACAAGCTAAACAAACTGCATGGGCTTTGATTACATGTTAGGAATTTGGCTAGTTTCATTTTACCCTAAATTCAGAAAGTTAAAGTTAACAGAAAGAATAAACATCTTAACCAAATTCAGTTGATCTCTCCTGCTTTTTCTAGCTGTACGCATTTGGATTATTTCCATTAAAAAAAGCAGTTCTTTTTAAAGGACATAAGTGCCTCTTCAGTGATAAAATCAGACACTCTCAGACACTCAAGTTCTCAGCTGCGGTGTTCTGACTTGGGTCAACACACCCTCCTACAGTGGCAATGACTAAAAGCCTCTATGAGGAGAAGGCCAGTGTTCATGAGGATGTTTGTAACTGTTCTATGCACATTCATCAGCGGAATGAAGCTGTGAGGTTCCTGGCTCTTTCTGAGCTCCTTCACAAGTAAGTGTGTGTTAGAATATCCCTGTAGCCTCCTGGTCTTTTCCCTTTGCCACGAAGGCCTAAGGGAAGATTTGGGGGACATGGTTAGGACTGCGGCAAGAAGTCATTCCATTCCCACCCCCCAATGCTCCGTCTGTATGGATACACTTTGATTTATGTTTCATCATTATAAGTGTTAATTACCTAGTTCAAAACTAATGGGAAGAATGCCTGAGTTTGGAAAAGTCTACCCATCTGCAGAGACAAGTTTAAACCAATAGGCTGAACACTGAAGAACTGAAGAGTACAGCAAAACCTTTGAAGACTGAGTCACTCTGAAGACCAGCAGTTTCTGACAAAAAGTTCAGTCTTCAGCTGATGTCTATAAAGGTGCTTCAACAGGTCTATGCATATTCTGAAACATGCCAAGCTTGAGTTTCTGCTTTTGAGCATGTAATACGATCAATTTCCTAAAGGAAATCTATAGTTTTTATTAGGCTCTCAAAGGGCACCAAAACCCAAATGAGGTTAAGAACTCCTGTTTATCCATTGGGATGAAGGCTTTTTAAATCTACTATACCCCTCTGCTTCCTAGAGTGGTTATAAGGAGTCCAGGCGAGCCTCTCGCCAGTGATGCAGCATTATGCTTAGAAGCATCCACCCTCCCTGACCTGGAACAGGCACAGCATTGGCAGCCACCACTCCACTGTGGCAACATCTTGGCTGATCAGCAGGCTTTCTTTCACAGGGTCTCTCTCTCCCACATCTTCTTTCCTTCTCCTCTCCCTCTCTTGAATTGGGTGCCATTGTTTTTAAAAATCAGAACAGTCCAGACTCCTGGCTTCTTTTGAAAAAACTCAGAAAGTCTGGCAACACAGGGCTCACGTTTTGCATGACAAGGATCATCTCAAGCTGAGTAACACTGCTGGCCCCTCCAGACAGGGCAAGTGGGGCTTTAGTTTGCCTCAGTCCTCACCCACCTGTTTTCCTCATTTCTGTCACCTGCCTGACCCCTGGAGATAACTGAATTTCTATGCTCTGTCCCATAAGGTGATGCCTTCAGTCTACTGATGAGTATATGATGTTTCTCGATTAACCAGCCTTAGGCTGAGAAGCTTTTAGAGTTCTGTAAGCTTCTAGTCTTCCTGTTGGTCTTTTTTTTTAAATCCTTACCTGAGGACATGCTTATTGATTTTGGAGAGAGAGGAAAGGAGGACGGGAGCCACAGAGTGGGGGAGAGGAAGAAGGGAGACAGAGGGGGAGGAGGAGAGGGAAGGACAGAGGGGGCCGGGGGGTGCGCACAGGCACAAACATCAATTGGTTGCCTCCCGATTGGGGATGGAACAACCTTTTGGTGTACTATACGACACTCCAACCAACTGAACCACCCAGCCAGGGCAGTTTGCCTGTCTCGATTTGCTATCAGGCTGTTACTTACCATTGCCAAGAAAGTGATGGCGTATTAGGCCTTCAACAATTTTTAAAATTACTGCTTCTATTCTGTTTTAGACTCAGAGACTAGATAGCCCAGCTCAGCAGACCGTGTGTGAATGGCTCTGGATGAACCTGAAATCATGGATTAAGTCTAAACATTCTATGTAGGCTTTGTTGTCATCATATTCCTAGAGACCTAGGTAAAAAATGAATGAAGTTTCTGTGGGCTCTTCTATGAATCAAATATTTTGTACAAGGCCTTTAAAGAGACTTATTTTAATTTTTTGGAGTTATTATTTACTTGCTGATCTTGAGAGACAGTGTAATACACCTCAGTTTTAAAATATGAAGACAGGTTCTAACTCTCAGCTCCACTATTTAGGACCCATGAGATCATGGAAAAAAAACTCATTCTTTCCAAGTCTCACATTAGCATATGCAAGAAAAAGGGTTACTAGTGCCCACCTCACAGGGTTGTCATAAACATTAAGAGGACACACGTTAGCTCTGGCACTTAGGAAGTGTTCAATAACTGTGGTCCCTCCTTCCATATCATATTCCAGTTGGGTGACACTTCCCAAACCATGCAAGTGAGGAATCCCTAAATTTGTTGCTCTTGTGCCCATGCCATTTAATCAACAACTTGTTCTAATAGCTCACCAATGTAACTTTTAAAACACCTGGAGAGATATACTTCTCGAGGAACATATCATCTCTAAAATTTCAGTGTCAGCAAATGGCATACAATCTTAGAAAGCATTGATATGTGAAATATGGTATGACTACGCATATATGAACAAACTGTACTGTTAACCTTTTCTAAAATGTTCATGGGTTTGGTCTGTTGGCTCAGTTGATAAGAAATAATTATCGCAGTCTTCAATGATTTAGGCAATTCCCAGATATCTATCATCATAAGTTTTCCAAAGTTTTTCCAAAGAAGTACCTAACTGACACATATAGTTATCTGAAAAAATCTATGAAACAAAAGGGGGAGCTGGGATACGATCTCCCAATAATTAGTTCTATGTAACTAAAGAACTTGGAATGAACTTGGCTCACTTAGAAACAAAGTTGTTTGACCTGGTCAAGTACTTATCTATGGATTTATCCAAAAGACTATTCTCTTGGTTCCTATGCTGTTACCTGTTTGATTCTCTAGTCACTCAACTAACATTTAAGAAAGGCAATTAATACAATCATTCCTACTGAGTTTATCGAAGAAGAATGTATTAATTCTGAGTTTAAGTTGAGAATTTTTATACCTTAGCTTATAAAGTTCTCATTATGAAATGACTGTTAACTCTCACAGAGATCATAATCTTCAAACTGCTTTATTCAGTGGTATATAATTATGGTTCTATCTCTTCCTTCAACAAGATACTTGTGACTAGTACATACCTAATGTTTTAGGAATAACCCTTTGAAAGGCAAATTTAGAGGAATTCCAGCCTGAAAATTAGGATCTCAATCATTTCTTAGCAAAGATGTTCATTGCAATAAAAAGATTTTGGCTAAGATAATATGGGTCTGTAATCAGAATGTTTCTTCTCATTGCATATTATTACCTGACTCCAGAGAATAATGACAATTGCTAATATTTACTGAGCCCTTATAACGTGAAAGGAATAGCAATCCTATGGGATAATTATCATTATCTCTGTTTTAAGATGAGAAAAACGGAGGCCCAAATCCTAGTCTGGGTTAAAGTCTATCCTTACAATAGTACATTAACATCTAGGCCACATCACAGAGCTGCTACCGCAAAGCTGAGAAATCCAAATTAAAGAAAACAAACTAGAATCTAACAACACTGCACTCTGGAACATGAGCTCCTATGTGTGACTTTTAAGGTGAGTATGCTGTTCTATGTGATAAATAAGCAAAAACATTCACAATAGAAATAGGGGTGAGAGTGGTGGGGAGCAGCCCACTTCTGGCACCCAAGTCCTCCTCTGGGGACACCACTATAAACACTGGCAGAACTTCTAGCCAAGATGCAGGCATAGGTAGATACGCTTTGCCTCCTTGCACAACCAAAAGAAGGACAATAACCAATTTAAAAACAAAAAACAACCAGAACTGCCAGAAAATCGTACTGTATGAAAGTCTGACACCTAAGGAGTTAAAGAAGAAACATTCGTCCAGACTGTACTACAACACAGCAAAGTGGGTTGCCCCGCCCTGAGGAATGCCTAAGGCTCCCCCCTTACAATGCAATAGGCAAACCAAGACAAAGAAATATGGTACAAATAAAGAACAGATCAAAACTCCAGAAAAAGAACTAAGCGACAAGGAGACAGCCAACCTATCAGATGCAGAGCTCAAAACACTGGTAATCAGGATGCTCACAGAAATGACTGAGTATGGATGCAAAATACAGGAAGAAGTGAAGGCTATACAAAATGAAATAAAGAAAAATATACAGGGAACCAACAGTGAAGGGAAGAAAACTGGGACTCAAATCAATGATTTGGAACAGAAGGAAGAAATAAACATTCAACCGGAACAAGATGAAGAAACAATTCAAAAAAAATGAGGAGAGGCTTAGGAACCTCTGGGACAGCTTTAAATGTTCCAACATCTGAATCATAGAGGGGCCAGAAGGAGAAGAGAAAGAGCAAGAGTAACTCATTTGAAAAAAATAATGAAGGAGGACTTTCCCAATCTGGTGAAGGAAACTGACATGCAAGTCCAGGAAGCACTGCGAGTCCCAAAGGAATTGGACCCAAGGAGGAACACACCAAGACACACCATAATTAAGTTACCCAAGATAAAAAGTAAGGAGAGAATCTTAAAAGCAGCAAAAGAAAAGGAAGCAATTACCTACAAAGAAGTTCCCATAAGACTATAGCTGATTTCTCAAAAGAAGCCTTACAGGCAAGAAGGGGCTGGAAAGAAGTATTCAAAGTCATGAAAGGCAAGGGCATACATCCAAGATTATGCTATCCGGCAAAGCTATCATTTAGAATGGAAGGGCATATAAAGTGCTTCCCAGATAAGGTAAAGTTAAAGGAGTCATCGTCACCAAGCCTTTATTATATGAAATTTTAAAAGGACTTATCTAAGAAAAAGAAGATCAAAACTATGAACAGCAGAATGACAGCAAACTCAGAGCTATCAACAACTGAACCCAAAAAAATAAAAACAAAAACAAACAAAGCAAACAATTAGAACAGGAACAGAATCACAGAAATGGAGATCACATGGAGGGTTATCAGCAGGGAGGGGGAGGAGAGGAAATGGGGGAAAAGGTACAGGGACTAAGAAGCATAATTGGTAGGTACAAAATAGACAGGAGGTATTTAAGAACAGTATAGGAAATGGAGAAGTCAAAGAACTTACATGCAGGACCCATGGACAAGAACTAAGGCTGGGTGCGGGGTGGAACGCAGGAGGGAGTGGGGGTGCAGGTGGAGGGAGATAAAGTGGAGGAAAAAAAAGACAACTGTAATAGCATAATCAATAAAATATACTTAAAAGATTAAACACTGGCAGAATACTACAAACGTTATTAATGTTCAAAGGGTGACCATGCTATTGTGACTATGAAATTTTAAAAAATGAGCCCAAATGTAAGCAAAGCAAGGGTCAGAAATGGCAATAAAAGAGACTACTATGTGCACTTCTTGCAGGTGGAAAAAACTGGTTTTCATTAATATGAGAAGCATTTCCAGGCTCTTACCGTACAAAACCTTCTATTTTTCCAACTCCAAACACACAGGTTTTCTTTCTGGATTAGGTCAGAAATCACTAGGGCAAAGGTAGCCAGCTCACTGGATGCTGACTTGCTGCCTAAACTTTGGGGCCTGTGATTTGCTGCCTGAACTTTGAGGCCCAGTGATTTGCTGCCTGAACTTCTGAGGCCCTGTGATTTACTGTCTGTGAGTGGTGTTGGGCAAGAGGAGAGTATACTGAGAAGGCTGCCCTGGCTCTCTCTAGAGACTGTCCTCTGCCATTTCTGTTACTTGGCATATATTTAGCGACCTATCTTCTATTAAATCCTGCAGATACTCAATAACTCAGAAAGTGATCCAAAACTACTGGTAGGTACCGGTAAACCATACCTTAACTGTTGTTTTTAAAGCATTCTGCTGATTCATATATTATAAACTGATGTATCCTTTTCAGGTTTAGCTTGCTCTTACACTTTTTGCACACTAGTTTGAGTAGTCTTTGTCTCACCAACCGAATTCTGAGCTCCCTGAGGTCAGAAGCCAACCCACAGAATTCTACCACCATACCTGAGAGTTGCTGGCACAAAGGTGGGCTCTACAAATTTGTAGATGAAAATCAAATCAACAAAAATTGGACTCTGTAGTTTTAGAACCTCCATCGGAATCACCTGCAAAGTTGGTGACATCTGGGAGAGAGGCCCAGGAACGTACATGTTAAACAAACAAGCTCTTTAGGAGATTCTTGTGCACACAGAAGTTTGGGAACTAGACAGCTGTTCCGTAACAGGCAGATCTCATTTTACTGTACTTCAATTTAGTGCACTTCACATGTGCACTAAATGTGTTGCGTTCTTTTACAAGTTAAAGGCAAGACCCTCTACCAGCAAAAGATTACAACTTGCTTTATTGTGATACTCACTTTATTGCTGTGGCCAGGAACCAAAACCAAATCCGCAATATCTCTGAGGCAAACGGACACTTATATGCCCTAAATATGTCTCAGACAAGGAATGGGGAAGGTATAAACAAAATAAAGTTTCAATAACATTACTAATCTCCTATGCTCTTCTCTCCAGTCCTTCCTCTCACCAATGCCCAAACCATCCTCCTAGAACATAATTCCGATCAAGCCATTCCTTTGCTTAGACCCTTACCAACTATGAGAAATTAAAACCCAGAGACATTCATCCAGCTGTTTGGGCCGCAGAACTTACATCCTAGGTGCATGGCCCAATTTGTCTGTAAATTCACAGAGAAGGCCCCAGCACCGGTAAATGCTGTGGTGGTAAGAGTAAGCTCCAAGCCAGGACTGGCCACATTCTGGCACTATACCAATATTGAGCTGATTCCTCCAAGCCCTGCTGAGATCCCAACAGCAATGGAGAGCTTGAAAAAATTAATCAATGGTGTTCAAACTGGTTGGTTCCAACAGCTCACAGTTAAGGAAACTCTGCTAAATGCTTTGGTGGCCACTAAGGTCTGGGCGTGGTTTTATGTTGGCTAAATCATAGGCAAGTGTGGCATCACTGGCTATAATGTTTGAAGATCAATCTTTTACATGTTTCTTTCTGGTTTATTATTTGAACATTCTTGGACCATGAGTGATCAGAGGGGTATCTGAATAGAAAAAAAGATATATAAAAAGAAAATAAATTAAAACTCACAGCTGGAAGCTTGTCATTTAAGAATCTTTATGGCCCTGCATGTCTTGGTGGGTTGGTTGTCCTCTGGCAAAGTGAAAAGGTCCCCGGTTTGATTCCTGGTCAAGGCACATGCCTGGGTTGTGGACCAGGTCCCCAGCTGGGGGCGTGCGAGAGGCAACCCATCCATCCATATCTCTGTCACACATTGATGTTTCTCTCCCTCTCTATCACCCTCCTTCCCTCTCTCTAAATATAAAATCTTAAAAAAAAAAAAGAAGAAATTTTTATAGCCTGCTTGCAAACAACACAACTTTTAAATTAAGAAATTCTGAAGCCAGAATGAATGAGTTCAAACCCCAGCTCCACCAATTATTAGTTGTGACCTCAGGCAAGTCACCCAACCTCTGTTCCTCAGTTTCCTCATCTGTAAAATGGGGATTGTGATTATCCCCTGCTATTCACCTAGTCACACTCTAGTCCCATATATTAATTCCTGCTCTTTGCTCCTTTCAATGTTGATGTTCCCCCTGTAACACAGCTCCACACACACCAGCTCCAGCTGACAAGACCCAAATTAACTTTCACTTGAATGTCTTTAATGACTAACTGCCCCCACACCGAAATTAATCCTTCCTGCCTCTGTACATTAGCTTAACCTTTATTTGTGCATGTTTCCTCATCTCATAGACTATAATTTCCCTGGAGATGCTGGTATAGTTTAGTCAGTATGGTCGTGGAAATAAATAAGAGAGACTTGGGTTCCAAAGCAGGTCCCATTTATTCTCCCTGAGCCTCTTATTTCCCATTTATAAGTTCAGGAAAATAATACCTGCTCTGAAGGAAGTTTAAGTGATAACTTCTATCTACAGGTACTCAAAAAGCCTACTGTATGGTTGATACATACTATTAAATGAATTATTAATTGTTGTGTTTCCTGAGTGCCAGCTATGTAAGTACTGCCAGCACCATACTGTGCATTGTAGACTCAGGTTAGCTGTTTACAGAACAGCCATAACAAAAACAAACCAAACAACTCATCCAGCACGTGCACTCAGCACAGGCTGTGGGGTGTGCCTGAGGGTGGAGGCGAGAGTAAACCTTCCTATTGGTCTTTCACAGTGTGACATGAAGGCCACCCCCAATGAACCAACCAATGGGCTTCGGCGGGGAGGACTCAACAGCGACATTTGAGGGCACAAGAGCTTCTGGGCTCTCACTTCATCCTCTCCACCAAAGTAGGAGGGCAGCCCTCTCGGGCACTGACAGGGCTGCCTCTTGCCCCGCCAAAGATTCCCAGTTAGACCCACAGAATTTTATTTGCTGTGTTTTTTTTTCTTTAAAAGAAAACTTCCTTTTGCACAAGCTCAGATTTTCGCCCATAAATTAGGAATCACAGAGATGGGTTCAGTCTAATCCCAGTGTGACCGTGAGGTTTCACTTTCGCCTTCGTTACTTTTTTTTTTTGAGAATGTACTTATTGATGGGAGGGAGGAGGGGAAGGATGGGGGAGGGGGA